>JAQFYU010003404.1:0-10102 GCA_034694905.1 Ceratophysella granulata | reverse complement strand
TTTGTGAATAGAATCTCTTGTTTATCTGATTGGAAATGTGAAATTTCCTCTTTATTTGTGGGCCGGCTCTTTGAATGCGAGGGCCGGGGCCGGGCCGGCTCTCAAGCGGAATGGGCCGGTCCCGAAAACCAATGGGCCGGAGCCGGGGCCGAAATTGTGGGCCCCTTTTATGGAAGGGCCGGGGCCGTCGCCGGAGATGTCAGGCTCCTAAAAGCTGGGGGCCGGGGCCGTAAGACAAATTCGGCCGCGGGACCGGCCCGGGGCCGGGGCCGTGCGATGCTGTAATTATTCGAGCATAAGTGCCTGAATGTATACGCACGGCGGGTTCCCACCAAATGATACATTATGTATTTTAGCTAAATGGATGGAAAGGTCGTTAAGTCGGAAGCTCAGGCATAATCTATTTTTAATTTTTGCTAGTCGCAAGATCTGGGTTTTACAATTACAAAGATCTCTGAAGAAGCCTGAACATATTCTCTGACTGTTGAATTAGGAAAAGTCGGTGTTGGTGAAAGCAGGGCTGATAAAATGCAGAAACTAACATGAGCTGAGCATTATAGGTTATAGGCAATCAATTCGTGCTATAGGCTAATGTAAATATTGAATTAGATCTGATGGGGAAAGGAAAGCAGTTCCTGTAGATCCATTGTTCGTGATCCAGTAGCTTCAATTTAATATGCAAAACAAGTTGTCCTGCTACACCTTGGACCTTCCAATCCAAGAAGCCAGTGGACGCTCGATACGTGCACAACCAATTCGCTTCTTTTTCAGTCCTGTAGTATTCGCACATGGCACAATGCATGCTCCTATTGACAGGCCTATTGTATGGTGCTTGTGAGGAAGCAGATTTCGGGATTATTATGCGCATTGCGGTGGAAAATGAGCCTTATAAGCTATATTGTTACAATTGAGAACAGAAAGAAGTTCAATCAGTACAAGAAAAGTGGTTAAACGCGACGAGCTTAAAATAATCTTCACTTCAATAAATAAATTGTGAAGAGCAATTTCGTTAGCGCAGAAGAGTGTGGTATAAAGACTTTGTCAGCAATGCGTATGCCTTTTCTTCTATTTGCCGGACACAGAGCAGGTTTGAATTTACATAGGACGAGCTAGCTGTAGAAGTTCAGTCGTATACCTACGTACAATATATACATTCGTAGAATATATGTAGTGCAATCGATCCAAGAAGGCTGGGACCGCTGTCGGAGTGTTCCGAGAGCAAATCTGGTTGGGCAAAAATCGATTGGAAATTACAACCATGGCATATACTTTTCCGAGTATTTCCTCTGTTGTTGCGGTGATTGTTATAAAAATAATTGCAATGACCATCTTCTGGAGTTACAAAATACCAACGGTTGAACACTTAGAGCCGTATTGTGATGTTGTCAACTCGTCACTCGTTCGGAAGCTCGTGGAAAGGGTAAGTGCCACCGGGTTATTTTTCCAACACTACAATCCCAAATACCGAGTTTCTATATATAATTCATAGCTGCACGGTAAAAACATGTTAGCAGTAGCAGTAATTACAATCCTGAAGACTTTTAAAAATCAATACTTTAATATGAGAGCAATATCGAAACTGATGACCTCACTTTCGAAGTGCTAAGTGAAACTTACAACCAGCAAGTGCGGTGAACAAATTATGTGTCGGAGTTAATGTAGGTATATTATTAGCTAATTATCCGAGCAATACAGATACATCTAATCCAACTCCAACCTTAGTTGCACTAAATTGCACATTGTACGGGACAGTGCAAAGATATAGTCAAATTAAGTCAATGGCTGATATGAATTCAGTTCAGAGGTGTAATGTTCTCGATGTCTGCAGCCGATTTTATGTCTCGAAGTACAATATGATTTTAACTTGGGTGAGACTTCTTTGACAGAACTGGATCCCGGTGCTGAATCGATACGGGGTTTCACTCCCAATCCAATGTCCCTTAAATTTATCCCGGGATATGCTTGGGACACGAGAACGATTGAAGAGACGGAAATCATCCCATTGGAAATGTCAGAAGTGCGGGAAGCGGTTCTATTCTGAGCGCTTCCTAGACCTCCATATTGGACGAAAACACAATAATATTATTAATAAGGTAAACAATATTCGAAAAAGTGAAAGCATTTCCAGCTCTATCAAAATGTAAATGCTAAAGTCAAACGAGAATTTCAGGTCAATTTCGACGACAGAGACGCTTGTTAATTTGATTTAAAGAAGGAATTGGAGGCTGTTAGGTCAGGGTCACACTGTCACTATCGTAGATCATTTTTGCTACTTTCAGATGGATGATTCGGTGTGCTTTGGAAACTTTTGTGACGTGATGAGATGTGACATTCTCATGTCCACCGCAGTGTTTGCAGATGACTTCGTTTCCACGGACGTGTCACTCTGGACACCACCCTTGGCTGACTTCCAGTCCGACCAGAAGACAACGGCTCATTTGCACTCTGCCATTATTGATGGGAAAGGCCCGAACAGTACTCGGGATTCGGGACCTCCGAAAGTAGAGGCAAATATGGACAAGTTGGGCTATGTTCCCAAGGAAGATTGTGACGAAGAGTATTTCCAAAACTTACGGAATAAGTGTATTGGCTTGATATGGGAATGTCTCCAAGGGCTAATATCAATTTTGGATGCCAAAGACTTCAGAGTAATTCAAGGTACGGATTTCGCACCACCACCCCCTAATTCTTTAATTCTTGTTCAAATAGAAACAATTGGTCAGAAAGTGATATTAATTAAATTGGCAGATGAATTGGAGTCGACAAGCTGTTCATACCTGTCCTGCTCCCGCTATACAGATGCACACTGTGCACGCTACTCAAGACTCCGTGGACCGCTTCGCCCATTCCTCATTGTTTTTGGAGCGCTGCTAATTTCTCTCTGCTTGGCATTATCCTACTACTTTGCATGGATCTTTACACAAAGGTAACAAAATGAGCCGCAGAATATAAGTAGAATTTGGTTTTGAAGCCGTTGATAAAGATTGCAATTTACCCGTTCATCCGAAAAGCGGAAGCGTTGCACTTTGCACTCGGTAGTCTTGTCCAGTATCTTCTACTCTTGTCAGACTTATTGGACTAATTGGTGGCGACGACGGAGGACGACGGGTTGCACAAAATCTCTATTGGATTTGGAGCCGAATTAATTTGAACCAACCAGAATGACAAACCCTGAATAGAGTCATATTGCGCATTTGTATGGTTAATGTTTGAAAGAGTCTGCTTTGGTTTCAGTCAATCCAGATCGTACTTGAATGTCCATGGACTATATTTTGTAACGGTGCAGTCAAGTGATCCCTTTATATTTATGAGACTACTGTAGCATTATTCGGTATATTGTAGTCAGAAATCAAGAATGATTGGGAATCACCTTCTTGCACCATGCATTTGTAGTTCTGTAAATTATAACGCAACATTAGTACAGCGCGAGAGCGATACGAGTTTGGATACCATTCTTAGAAGTACTTTTGATTGATAAGAGCAACGCGGCTTCGAAGCAACGCAACATACGTTTGTTTGTCGCGCAAGATGACACAACATAATATGAATTTCTTCCTTTTTGAATTTTCAGTCCTGAAGATCAAATCAGCATTCCATCTCGGGATTGTGACACGAGATACGATGAAACCAGTTTGCAACTCCAACAACGCTTTCCAACGTGCCACAACCGTAATTTAGTTAATAGAACGACACATATTTGATACTTCTTGTTCATATAATTGTATTAAACAAGTGATTTCTAATTGGATCAATTTTAGTTCAAAAATCGCATTACTATTTCTTTTGAGTACTTCTCACATAACGTTCTTATTACATGCGTACATTTCTGCTACGGAAGTACGGCTCCAGACCTCACTTTGCACCTCCCTACCATAAAACAATACGCATCTTTAATCACAAGAACCAGAAGTACAAAAGCTTCAATACATTTCAAATATCGACTAGCTGAAAATGCCTTTGATACGACACGAAATGCAATATTTTAAAGCAAAATTCAGAGGATTTTGATGTAAATATTTGTGTTAGAATCATGCACTTCGAAGCTTCAATTCCGAACGAAAAATTGAACAGAATTTATTGGGTCAATATTTGTCTACTTTTTGTAAGCACCTTTTCTCTCTGAATCAAACTGCAATTGCATGTTTTCTATCTAGTCATTCTTCCTTATACTTATATGTTCCACTTTCACCTCTGCTTTCACTTTCTTGAATTCCGTCTTTACTTTTTCCCTTGTCTTTCTTTTCTACTGCCGCTTCCTCGTTGAGAGCATAATAGCGCTTCCTAATGCTTACCCTTGCCTTGGAATAGGAGCCACAGCCCAGCCAACACACAACACACTTCAGCTTGGAGTACTGGCCGGTCATGCTGAATTTGTGAAGACAATTCCAATACCTAAATATCGTATATAGAAGAAATCAAAAATCAAAATTCAAAACCTAAAATTAAAAACTCCCGATCCGGATCTTCAAGCTCAACAGTTGAATGTGCAGGAGGAAATCTCGAGAGCCTAATTTATCAGAATAATCAGCCGATAGCTAGCTTCGAACATTTCCGTAAACCATTTTCATCTGTTCTCCATGCAAAACCAAACTTACGCAAATAATTAACTATTTCACAGGTTTCTCAAGTAATCAACTATGTATGAATGTGCCCGTGTCAATTTGTAGTTTTCCTAATCCACTGGAATAATGTTTTGAAATGGCAAATGTCTCAAATCAAGCTTGTCATTGAGCTACGTTTTACGTTTACTTTTGACAGTGGGTAGGAAGGCATTATACGAGATACGAGATACGAATGTGTTCATGATCAAGAGGTTTCAGGTATTCAAGCAAAATGGTATTTGGCATTTTTGGCATTTGAATTCTGGAACCATGAACAATGGCTTTTAGTTCGTCAAGTTCATCACATTATTGTTTTCTTCGGAATTGTTGGGTTGGGGTAAGAGTGTGTCTCTAACTTATTAATAATAACATAATCGTATAGTAACGTTACGCTTTTATTTTCTATGTATGATTATTTTGCAGAGCTTCATTCTCCTCCCATTACTTCATATATTAATTCTTCATCTTTGCAATAATTGAGCGTTTACGTGATAGACATGGGTTCTACTTCATTCATATCATATGTCCGGATTGTATGTATAAATGGATCAGTAATTGGGAGCAAACTTTAAAGACTTGAATCTTGAAAATCAAACGATCTCAAACCTAAAGTCGAATATGAAATGAAGTGATATTATTATGTATGTCGTCCCATATATCACGCATCACGCAACGCATCGCACCTCGCATCACGCTTCAGGCCGCATGCATGGAATGAACATGAAAGGGGAAGATAGGAAAGGAGCATACACGTAGTAGACTAGCAGACCCACGAACTACTGCTCCACTCAGAAACCTTATTCTACTAATTAAGTACTTCGAAGAGGCTAAATTAAATGTAAATGTGTTTGTAGAACAGTAAATATTGGAATTATTACAGTTTATGAGTACAAACAATATTAATTGTGTAGCTAGCTATCAGCTCTTATCATAACCTTCAAGTGTCAAAAAGTTATTACATTCATATACCGCCAGCGAACAGCGAAAGTGACCCTGCCGATCGAAAGAACATGCTGAAGCGAGAAATACGCAGTAGATACGTTATACGTTGTTGGTTGTTGCAATAATACGCGGCTAAATTGTTTTTGTAAATATTTATTATACTTACAATATATTTGTGTGCAATCCTGAATAAAGGATAAGCCTGAATAAAAAATAGCTGAGATCAAGAATCAAGAACAAATGTTCCTTCCAATATAAATTCCATACCAAATCAGCACCACGATTGATTTTATGATGAGACATGGGACATAATTCAGTTAATAATAATAAGTTGTGGTTAGGCGAGGTTATGCCAGATTGCATTAGATTCAGATTAAACATAAGGACTTTTTGGGGCATTCTCGGGTTTTGATTTCGTATGTACATTGTACATATGTTGATTCACACATACATACATAAATCATTAGCTTAGGTAATTGAGAGGTGAATCATGGGAAAGCAACAGGAATAAGGCGTATGCATGTCTACTTCGATGTCTCTCCATCTCTACACCATATACACCATACCACCACCGTCTCCGCCCACCCACCACCACCTTCGCTTCTGGTGATGATGATGATGAAGCCTACAGTATACAGTATACAGACAGCTATGTACATATATGTGGGCTTAATTGAGTGTAGCTAGAAAGAGAGAGCTCAGTTCGCAGAAGAGCGAGTAAACATAGGATAGGATGAGTACATGGAGTGAATAGACGAGGTGTTAGTTTGAGTACTGATGAGTACTGAAGACTTGAAGCGCTAAGTTCCCTGCCCTTGTCCCGTCGCAATAACTTGTGAGTACGCATAGAGGCATAGACGAAGTAGGAATCCAAATCCAAATCCTGGGGAGAATACAGAAGAGACTTCACTCGATGGAATTGAAGAGGATAGTAGTTATACATAGTTAGGTCTAGTAAGTAGAGTAGTAGTGTGGGTGAGAGATTGTACTTGTACATACTTTACATTATTGAGTTGAGGCAGGATTGGATTGGAGGATTCAGTGGACACTCGCAAGACCTTGGAACCAGTATAGTAGTTAGAGATTAGACAGGATCAGCAGAAGACCAGATCGTCCAGACCCAGAGAACCTCTGCTCCTTCTTGAAGCCCACATGTGACACGACCTGAAGGGAGTCTTTTGAGGAAACCATGAGTAGCAACTGAGTTGGAGCACGTGAAGCAGACACACATTGCCCAGTGCCCACACCCACGCTCACCATCAACTCCCGTCCCCGTCCTCACACGCGTAAGTCCCGAACCACTCACTTCCGGGTTCTCAACTCGTCCCGTGAACCGACGGATACAGATCCGTCCAATCAATCGCTACTTCTCACTCAGGATCCCACTAAGATCCAATCCATGACCAACGAAACGACCATCAACATCTGGTGTCTGGTCAGCTTTCTCTTCCTGTTCTCCTTCACCAGCTTCATTCATTGACTAGGCAGTAAGACTGCTATGCTGGTTGGTATGTCATATGTTGTATGTATGGTCCGTCATGCTCATTCATCATTCCTCACGACCACGATTGGACACAAGTTCTCAATCGTATTTTGGAATTTTGAAGAAACTGACAAAAAGTAAATTAAGACGTAAGAGGAGGCTGACATAACTCAATAAGCCATAGTCCTCCCCTCCACATTTGACATTCACATTCACAAACAATAGGATTAACTTTAGGGATTATACCTTCAGACGAAGTTCACACTCGCATGCTCTTGCTACTTGCTACTGCCTACTGGGACACTTATGTATGTATAATTGTCAATACTTGGCTAAGGGTAGTCCATGGACAGACAGAAGAGGCTGAAACCAAAAATGGAATGTCTAAAGAATGACTGAAGACAAAAGGTGAACCCTTCCGTCGTCTGGACGGCGTACGTAGTGTAGTGGCCCTTTCAAATTCAAACAATTCTAATGGTAACGGCATTGTAGCTGACCCTTGATAAGTACTTACCTGGCAAATCTATTTCCGAAGTTTCTAAATGTAGAGTGTCATAAATAGGTGGGATATTTATGTAAATTCGAATGCGCTTGAACGGCGTTGTTCCATGGGAGAGAAGGGTCGAGGCTTCACTGTCGAATCAGGAGGACTACTAGTAGGATCATATTTACCAAACCAGATCACTTAGTAGGACTTGCATTCTTTGTTAATCCATCATCGATTGAAAACAGTTAAAGTTGCTGTTGCTTGTGAACTGGCTTAAGTCAGTATTGCATATTGACGACGTCAAACGTGACGCGAAACTACGCCCAACACTGGTGTTCGTTTTCCCAAATGGAAACAGTAGCTAACTGACCTTTTTGTTGACATTGACCCTTGACACTTCAGAATGGACAGTTACCGAAGTTCGCGACCATGCGTCCCGTCGCAATCGCCATGCTATTACAACGATGAGGTAGAGGTTTGGACAGTATATACATAGACATAGATATACATAGACATACATACATAGACATAGATACACATAGCCATACATACATAGTTCCTTATATACATATATAGACCCCTTAAACATTTATTTGTGCGGTTTACAGATTTTTTAACAGCCTGTGTTCAAAAAGCTGTACAAACTTCTGTGATGCGGTTTAAAATTGAGGCAGCAGCTACCAGCTTCGCTGAAATTCAACTCGTGTAATGTCATAGCACACATTCAGTGAACATAAACATAAAAGACTGTGATAGTAAACAACTTTTATGTTTACACTTTCTGGTGACTTGTCATTCGTTTCGCTTTCATTTTCATTTGGAATTCGACAATAGCATTTAGCGTAATTAGCATTTCCTATGTAGTCACGGAGTGAAATACTTAATTTGATTTAGAACGGTTAACGAAATACGATAGACGATACTAACATAGACTATACTAGTAAGGAGTATCCTATCCTAGTCATAAATAGAGAAGAAGCTTCATAAAATGCACTACCTACTTAACTGTAAATTGAATTTTTGATGTTCATTCCTTACTATCTTCCATTTATACGAGTACATACAACATATTTGCACTATCAGCCCATTAAGAATATTAATCTATTTTAGGAGGAAGACGATATGGCGACTGCAGTGATGTTCGACCTGGAACTTCAGGAAGACTACGAAGTGGAGTCAGATCAGTCCAATGAGGATGGAAATTTAATGGATGACGTAAGCTTTGTGGACTACTTTGTGACCTTCAACCCTGTATTTTGATCTAACACCGTCGTCCAACCAAATTCTCGTTCAGTTTTATGTTCTTGGCATCAATGAATGTGCTGGCCTGCAATTAATCCTCTGTGGACAGCCGACTGCATTCTTGCTAAATTCAACAATGGACAATGACTTTCAGTTTCACAACATAGTTCCTTTGTTTCACTACTTAAACAATAACGTGGAAATGCGTGGAAATTCTTTCAGGCTTGTGTTGATTGTTACATTTTCGAACGTCAATGAATACTAATTTTTGATTGCTAGAGTAAACAATTCACTTTCATTTTAAATACTATATCCATCAACTTGTTTAGTCTATCCCAATGTCCACTATGTAAACAACAACTGAGCCTTCTAGGAAACAAAATGATAGATAGAGACAGAATGCACACTCTGTATTTAAATACAATATCGTTTGTATTCCCCTATTTTGTTTAAAGACAACACAATATTTTAGTGTCATTTCATTATTTTTGTAATATATTGATTTATTTCACGGAACGATTGGTTTAGACAAGTACCCCTATAACCTAGTATTTATAGGGAAATGACGGTCCTTATCCATAGCGTGGTAAGAGATTATGGAATAAAAATGGCTATCTAATTCTGTCCTTAGGGAATTAATTACTTGGATGGCAGAGATAGTCAGGAATTGATGAGGTAAGTTGTTCTACTTTTTCAATGTTTGGTTTCCTTTTGGTTTTGACTGCAGTTTTTACTAATTGAATCACTAGTGCCGAAGAAGTCCAGGAGTATCCCATTTTAGAGAAAACTGTCAATGCGGAGAAGGTTGGACCACAGGATTTCGAACTACTCAAAGTTCTTGGGAAAGGAGGCTATGGGAAGGTGTTCCAAGTGAGAAAGGTGACAGGAACTGACGCAGCTAAAGTCTTCGCCATGAAAGTTCTTAAGAAAGCCACTATTGTCCGCAATCAGAAGGACACAGCTCACACAAAGGCAGAGAGAAACATTTTAGAGGCTGTAAAGGTGAGCGGAGAAACCTGTCTTTTTAACCCATCGTATACATATAGTTCCTGAGTGTTTCTATTCACATGCATTTTATTTGTATTCCAGCACCCTTTCATTGTTGATTTGAAATACGCTTTTCAAACTGGAGGTAAACTCTACCTGATCATGGAGTGTCTCAGTGGTGGAGAACTGTTCATGCATTTGGAACGTGAGGGTATCTTTTTGGAAGATACTGCCAGGTATCTCCAGTTCATATTCACCTATTGTCTGTTGTCCCCTTACTTCCAGCCTGGGTTGTCCGGCTGTGATAGGCACGAAGAGCTTGGCTGCTGGCTCTCAAACCACTCGACTTCACCAATCTCC
>JAQFYU010003403.1:0-10103 GCA_034694905.1 Ceratophysella granulata | reverse complement strand
AGCCCACGCCGACCCACGTGTGTGCACCCGGGAATAACTAGCCAATACTGGCACATGAACAAGTTTCAAAGGATCTTTGGAACTAATAGTAAGTATACGATTGTGTTTTTTTATTTCGATTATTCGCTTATGTATGTGTGTTGTGCGCATGTTGCATGTTGTCAGTTGAAGTTATTGAATTCTGAACGAACGTAAGCGCATCAAGACTGTTCCAGTGTACTTTACGTGATATATGATATAGGACAGTACATATGTACACTGGCATACCTTTAATACAAAATCACTAGAACTAACTGGTGGAATACGAGAATTTTTCGTGCGCCCCTCTTCTTGGTTGAATACAGGATTAGCTATAGCAACGGTAAACACATCACATATGGCATTATGGAGAAAGTTGCATGTTAAACACTGCTGGCTGGCTGCATCATCGTTCATGGTAGCCAGGACCTAAGGGCCCGTACCAAAAATTTCTGTCTATTTCTGATACGCTAGTAAGGAACCTTGCCCTTGCGACCCTTGACCTTTACGAAGAACCCTAACAAAAGTTGCTGTACTCATCGAGATAAGCAGCTTTTGTTTAAACAACTTTTCTCCAGAGTGCTTGGTTCAGGTCATAGGTCGGCTCGAAGGTGACCAACTTTAACGTGACGTATGACCTTAACCAAACACTCTGCAGAAAAGTTGTTTAGGCAAAAGTTGCTTATCTCGATGAGCACAACACCTTTTGTTAGGGTCATTTCTTCTAAAAGGTCAAGGGTCGTAAGGTTCCCTACCAGCCTATTAGGAAAATTGAGAAATTTTTCGTGCGAGCCCTTCAGTCCAATCCGCTCCACATTTAGATTAAATTAGTTCATAGCTGGGTTTGCCAAAACGCCCACAAGTGGTTACCAGGGGCGATTGCCATACGCCGATGCGGGTGTACCGTTGACCGTGTGTTCCCTAATCCCTCTCTTTAGGCATAACCTGGCCCCCGGCTTACTATGTACTAAAATGTACATAGTATGTACTGTGTATGAAAATGTATTATGTCATTCATATGTCATATTATGACATATATGATGACATACTACTATGTTATGTATGTACTGTTTTGCATTTGTCGAGGTGTGTACATCTGCAACTAGCATACAAGATATTAAATTGTACTACATATGTACATGTACATGTACATACAACATACATACAGTCTACAGCATTATACAATATTTAGTACGTACCACCGGAATTACTGCACTTCGATTGTCTTTCGTTGTGTATTGTGAATTGGTGAATGGATGGGGAATGTTATTCTTACATTTTACATCAAGTTGCTCTAATAACACTCCACTACAACTCCAATCTTTCAGCTGAGATTTACTTTACCGGTGGTGGTAACAGCCAATCTTTCTCCAATTTTGAACTTGACACTTGTTGATTATGTATTATTGGTGCAAATTAAACAGTCAACGCTTGACAATCGATGATCGAGGGCGACGCGACGAGTGAACGAATTTAATTAATTTCTGGCCATACATGTTTGATGGTCGAAGTCGAAAATCACTTGATATTATGAAACATAACCATCGAAACCTCACTTTCCCTCTCAATTGAATTCGCTATTGAAACTCGCGGGTTTTGTGAATCTACTTCGCAGCTCTGGACATCGACAAGATGTCCCACGATCCAAGCTCAGTCAATCGCCCTCGCCCTACAACGTTCGTTCTTCGTCTCGTGAAGTATTCATATTAAATAGTACGATAATGTCCATTACTTATCGCCCGTCATATTCTTAGACTAGTTTATGTGTGTAGTAAATATTTGTGATTTAAGATTTTCGGTGTGAGTGGTATACATGAAATGAACGTGAAAACACCCTCGAGTGTGCCATAATTCTTGCCATCATCAACATCTAAAAACAAAACAGTTTATGACCCCTCTGTAAGCTCTTGAGGCACAAACCCGATACTAATCGAATAGAATTTCGAAATATTCAAATTCAGGTCCCATCATGAAAACGAATATGCGACCTGATGAGATGTCGTCGAGTCATCATTATGATTCGCCATGTACAACAAATTTATCCACTGAAATTCAGGCGACAGATGACCTCTTTATGTCATAATGTCAAACTTCTGCTGCTTTCCAACCTTCCTCTAAATATGTGTAATTTGCGAGTGATAAATTAGTAAGTATACAAAGACATATCGAATTCGTAATAGAAGTGTGGAATACTGTTCTATTTTCCACTTATCTACTAATATTAAATTACTTAGTGATTGTCTCATTTTGCAAAGAATAGAAATTATTCTAATAGAAATTAATTACTGATCTACTGTATGCTAGCAAACTAAAGTGCTACCAATGAAATTGATTTTCTTAGCTAGGCTATCTGTTCTTTGTATACAAATTTGAGGTAATTCTTCATGTTGAGTAAATTGAGCATAGTCCAAAAAGGGTTACAACATATTGCCGCATAAACATTCCATTTTCAATACTCATGACTTATTTTCATTAGATTAGGAAAACAGTATTACTTACTTCAGTTCTTCGTGTTTGGATGAAGCTTCATTTGTTTAAAGATGAGTCAAGTATTAAAGTGTAAACTAGATTCAACAAGCAAGTAAATTCAGCTAAATACCTTGTTCATTTGCCATCAACTATTTTTTTCTTTTCTACGGATTGATTGCCCACTACTACCTGCATGATTTGTTTGATTGTACGATGTGGGGATGGGAGGGGAACCAAGTTGTGCTTTTCAAATAATGAGACATATGAGAGTAACCTTTCGTCAGTTTCGCGCCAACTCTCAATTTTTCTTTGAAGGTTTGAAGTGGCACGTTGCATTGCAAGTCACAAGTAAGCGCAGCGCAGTGCAATCGATTACGAAACAACAATAATTTAATCGTTGATCAAGTCAACAAAGCAGTAGTGGTGATTGATTGGTGATGGTGATGAGCCACTCGCGCCACACGCACACAACAAAGACCCAAGACGCAGTCTAAACGCAGTTTTGAGTTTTGACGGTGAACTGACTAACTAATAACTTAACTGAAGTTTCTGAAGTGTACGTAAACGTAAAAGGTCCAAGAACGTATGTATACATACATAGTTTGTAGTTCATACTAGTTCTAGTTCAACAATTTAAAAGTAGTAAAGCCTCGCTCTGCGGTTACCGAGATATTTATGTCTGCCAACGAAGAGGATGCGATGGAATGGGAGAATAGTGTAAGTTCATTTCGGAATCCATCAATTCAATTTGAATTGCCTTTTACCCAATATCATTTATCTGTTATCATCACAGCTCGCATCTGACTTACATTGAATAGTAAACCAGTTGTTGCCTGTGCCAGTAGATAAATAGGTATCTGTTACCCGTACCCTGGTAGCCTAATAATTCTAATTCTAATTAAACTCAATGCACAATGTTTGATGACATTCCAATCCACTTTAATAATCACGAGAATACCAGGGTGTATTACCACAAAATGCAAGACCAAGACAGGCCAGGTAAAACGGATTTAGATGAATTAGCTTATGTTGCCAACAGAAACAACGAATACATAAACAAATCGTCCTTTTCTCCGGTTCTGGGTGTCTAATGCTAAAATCGGCTACTTGCACTACCCTATAAAGGCGGCGAACAAACAAACCAAACAAGTCGAAATACCCTGGAGAATACGTAGATCCCTCTGTCACACAACAACTTTTGTCAACAGCACTACCGGTGGGCAATGCCCTGGAAACGTAATCCTATGTATTCAATTTCTTACTTCTGGATTCCAAGATAAAAAATAATGTTGATGATGCTCAAAGTCGTTAATAATAACGTAAATAGTAGTAACGTAATAGTAACGTAAGTAAAATAAATTATTACGTAAGGTTATCTTCGCATTTAATTATAATTGCAGTTTGACGAGCCGGACAGAGTACTCCCTCCAACAATACCGGTGAGCACCTTGAAAGATTTGGTTAACGAGAATGTTCGAAATGAAGAACAAACAAAGAATAGTCTATCAACATCAAGACCCGCGTTGAATTCTGGAACAGCACAATTGATTGTGGTGCCTGATACTAATATTTGGATCAGTAAGTTCAGTTCGAATTCCTTACTAACTTGGTATATTTTTAAACGTCAACAATACAGTGACAGTAAGAGAATTTCATTCTTGTGACTAATTCATGACTTTTGACTTTCAAACAACATCAGATTCACGAGGCCTGCTCGACGAGCTACTAACTACAAACTTCGAGAAGGTTGGACTTCCTTTCATATTGATTCCGTGGATGGTTTTACAAGAGCTGGACGATTTAATGAAGGGGCCACGAAAAGGAGTTGTTCAAATAAGTATCCAGCGTATTGAAAGCCTTCTAGCTTCTAAACATCCTCGCGTGCGAGGTCAGAAGCCATCGGAAGTGGCCTTAGCACAGAACAAGTTTCCTGGGTCAAATGAGGATGATAGTATCCTACAATGCGCCATGCAGTGTTGTGAAACGACGCCAAACGCTCAAGTGGTATGCACGGAAATATTCGACTTTATATGGAAAATATCTTCCAAATTCCAAGACATTCGACATAATCAATTCAATTCGTGTGACTGTGCTTTAAGGTTTTCTTGACAGACGACAGAAATCTTCGAAATAAAGCGATGGTGATAGACATACCGAACCTCACAATTTCTTCCAGCACTACAGCTTTCAAAGACATCGAAAGGAATTATGCCATCTGCAGAGGAGTTGTAAGAAAAGCTGCATTGCTCAAAGCTGCTGAGAAGCATGTTTCGTCGAGAGGGTGCAAGGAAAGAAAGAATGGATCTCCCCGAGTTTCTTCTCAAACTGAACCCAAGGCTCGGCATGCCCATCATGACGTCAATGAATCTAATAAAAACAAGCGCAAACTAGCAACAATCGGAAGGCCTAAACGAGAGCCATCCTCAGTAGATTCCACATCCAAGCCCAAAGTAACGGCTCGTTCACCTTCACCACAACAATCCAAAGCTGCAGCTCGATGTCGGCCACCTTCACCGAAAAAGTTGAGACGGACACATTCTTCGGAACCAATTAGTTCCGAACACTCAACCAAATCTCAATTAAATTCCTTTCCAGAGATTACCAAAAACTTACAAGAAACATTAGCCTACGTGAGTCAATTTCCTCATACATAAAGTTACTTACAATAACTATAAGCAATTGAACATTTAGTAGATTTACTATCCTGTATCAATATCATTAGTATCGCAGTAGTACGGATTCGTCAACGCGGCATTGTGCGATGCTGTGTAGTGTATTGTTTACATATTTGTATGACGACTGACGACAGCAATTCTATGCTATTTGCTATTGCACACCAGACAGACGAGTTGATTGAGAAAAATAGGACTGAATGGCTAATGACTTGAATTGAAATGTATTTCCAGCTGATCGAATTCCAGATGAAAGTCGATTGTGGCGAAGAGAACTGGAGAAACTCACTCAAAATTAAACCGCCTTGGACACTACGTTCAGCACTGAAATGTATTGATCTTCATTGGATAGCAATATTCAGTTACGTGTTTGGGTCAAGGGGCAGGGGCCCGTTGGATCGTCTGGCAAAGTGTGTTCAAAATTATCAGAATTTGCTCAAGTTAGAGCATTCTGATGAGCAGATTGTTCTTCAGCGAAGTATTGTTGAAACTGCTCTCTCGCTCTTCAATTGTGGAAATCTGACCAAGCTCAGCTCGAATGCTATGACACAACCTCAAGTTCAAGCCTGTCGACAGGCGCTTATGGTAAGTTGTAACCGGTTCCAAGGTATCAAAACTTATGGTAGCTCGTCGTAGAGGTTAACTTAACCAAATTGTATACGAAGCTCTGATTAAAGCAAATTGGTCTTACATGCGGGTTGAACTCAGCGACTAAGGGAGAGATATATTAACTCTAGTATTTGATAAATCTTCCAGGTGTATCTTGAATCGAATGGATGAAGGTCGTACATCCAGAAAATCCCCGCTTGTAGCTTTAATACCACAGCGAAACAAAAGTACAATCGGACAACTGTAGATTGAAGATCAGCCATACGTCCAATAATGTTCAATACTTGGGTATTCCTGGGTACTGTCCTGTGATGCGTATTCTAGTTATCCCAGTCCTGCCTTTCTACCTAGCTGGGATTGTCCATCATATCGAAAAATCAAACGCAATATATTTAGAATATATTTTATAACTTCACTCGAAAGTTTTCTTTTAAATATTCTAGAAATTATTTTGGAAACTAGAGACTGAAGACTAGAATAAAATTTTCAACTAAGTAATGTAGTTTTAAATATGTGGAAAGCATTTTAGTTTACCCTGATGCGACAACAGCTCTGTAAAACCTTTAGCCTATAACCACCTTATACCAGACAATGCATCAACTCACGCTTCGGCTCACGGTAGACATTCATCCATTCCATAGTAGTTGTTTGTGTTTGACTTTGATTTACGTTGTAATTTATTAGTCTTCATCTGTTCCTATGTTCGTTGTTGAATTGTAAGCTCGAGTAATTTAAAGAGTACTTACTAATTGTTGAACTTTGGTTTTCGGTTTCCGTTTGGATTTGGTACGTTACGTAGTGGGGGAATAGAACATTAGTACCTTCCTAAACATCATACGTGTAAGCTGGTGGCGACCCGTCATCATCTGGGTTAGATTCCTTCGCAGCTTCATCGTCGAGATTGAGTCGAGATAGAACTTCGTCCATTGCTGGACTGGGCACAATTCCTCGTTTTAGAAAATATGCACCGGTGGAGTATTCAATGATATGGAGTCCAATCCCAGTCACGACGTGCAAATCATAGTTTGAGAACTCAATATGGAAAATTGGGCTCGGAAACTTTCGATTCGCCACAATCACCCATCGGTCTATTACTTCCATGAATTTGTAAATCAGCAACGTCTGTGAAAATCAATATTGAACCACATTAACTTAATACATTAAAAATTTAAATTCAATATAATACTACCAGCTAATTATGCTGTTTACACACTCACGCAGCCGAAGGTTCCAATTGCGATCTCAGCTTGCCCATCAAAATCCAAGTCAGCAACACATACGGCTTCAACACAATCCCATTTCGAACTGAAGTTAAGAGCATACCCAGTTTCGAAATGGGTTTCCAGCGTATTCCTAGTTGAAGATACATTTTATTCATTTGCCTATAAACTTGGGCTTAATGGGCTTAATTAGTCTTTCAAAGTGTAGATGCAGAGCCATGTGCACATAGTACTACTAGTAGATGCACAGTGCACATTCAATACACTGTGATTTAGGACTGGTGAACTTACGTGTATACAAATACGGGAGAATTGGCGGATGAGACAATAGCGTTCACACTGAATCCGTTCGTGTAGAACTGAATGGAGGTGATCATGCCGTCGAATTGGTGACTGTAGCGAAGGCAGCTCCCACCCAACTCTAGGTCTTCATTCATTGAAGACACGAGCGAGGCACAGTCACCACTGTCACTCCCGCCGTCATTGGAAACTTCGTCCTCACCAGGTTCCGCCCCTGCACCTTAGATTTGAAAATCATCGATCTAAATGTTTTTCCTAAATAAAATACAGGAATAGTGACCTGCTGCAATGTTTAACAACCACGTCGATTTGCCAGCTATAGCTACATAGTGTTTTGCAACATAGCTAATGATAGTAGTTGACCAACCATCACCAGCTGAAGCGCTTCTTCTGGGAACGATGCTAGTTCTCGGAGATGTACCCCCTGCTCCTGACACGGAAAAGACTGAACCAGAAGGACTCGAATCGGAAGAAATGAAGGCTCTCAACGTCCCATCCTCACAACCAACCAGAGTAATTCGTTTCTTTAGACCAGGAATTGACTCAATCTGAATTCGGGTCACGACACACGGAAAGTGGCCTTCCAGTTCGGGAAAGTGTTTCTGAACCGGTATGTTGGCAAAGCTGGACTTGTCTTCAACCGGCTCATACGCGTGAATGCGACGATCCGAAGCTGAGAGAAGGAAAACGTTGCCCTGTATTTAGATAGAAACAGCAATGTATAGTTATATCGACATCTATCTCTAGGGTGGTGGGATGTTACGAGTAGGGATGATGTATTTTACGGAATCATAAACTTTAGATCTTTGAAACCATTAGTTTTGAGTCCGACGCCCCATTTGCCTTAGGATTTGTGGGAATGGGAAGTGCCTCATCTTTAAAAAAACGGCTTCGAGGTTCTACAGTTTATTAATGCATTGAGGCAAACTTGTATGTATTTTGAGTGAGCCGCCGAGTGCAAAACATCAATGAGTGAGCCGCTAGTACAAAAACTCCAAATGCCATTGGTGCTTTTTTCCCGGCGGGTCACTCAAAATACATACAAGCTTGCCTCAATACATAGATATGTTTCCACATTCCACATTTCACGAACTGTAAGCCGCATGTTCATACGTATTAACTATACAGCACTGAGACTCACAACATGATAGAGATGGTACGGAATGAAACCCAATTTGAAAGAGACGCAACGCTGACACAAAACTTGGAGCCGACCAAGTGTGAAACCATCTTCGACGGAATCAGCCCTGGGAACGGGTCCAGGTGAAGAAGACGAGGTCGAACGAGACGCGGAACTTGATGAAGAAAGTGAGCTGATGGACTTCAATAGACTAGTTCGATTGGGCCAATCCGCATAAATATTCAGGTATCCCACCCTAATCTCTTCAATTCCAACAACGGCCTTCTATTGGGGTGAAAATTTCGTCACGATGAACGCTTGAAATTGACTGCTTTGAAGCATGAATTGGAATGTACCTGAATATATGTGAGTCCAATCATAGGGCAGGGAGGTTCTCCTTGAACGGCTTCCATTGCGATTATGTCAACTCCAGCTATATTTATTCAATCAAAGTAAAGATATACGGCTCATTCATACGGACCAAGAAGTATTACTCCAAATCCAAACTCCAATCGATCATGAAGTATACTTAATCAAATCATGCACCATTTCACATATACGTATCCTTTATTTCTGTACTTTGTTGGTTACTATTCAAAGCAAACCCAATTATGAACTTTTTGATTTGTCGTGAATTGAAATTACGTGGTACTGTGGTAAGAGCAAGTTCATCCAATGAGTTAACTGTCGCCTTGGAGTATGCCAGGATTTTGCCATAATTGCCCGAGCCAATCACAATGACATTGTCGAGTCGGGTGGTGGAGTATATACTTCCTTGTGCAGGTAGTCGCAAAAACTGCTTCTCCTTCATCGTCTCCGTCTCCTTTTGGCAAATATAATTTGAATGTATACATCATTTAGATTTAAAAATGAACAATTACATGGGGTGGATTGTAGCAATTACATGATACATAGATGCCGTCAATACACAGAATATACATATATGATATAGTATAGATATAACTTAGGACCACTAACCACGAGACAAACAATAGTGGTATGGTAAATAGGCATTGGCATTAGGCATGCATCACAAAAGTATTTAAATGGAACATCACTACATTCAGCGCTTGACATTGAAATTAAATATATCAAATATAATATTTAAATCGCATTGTATTTGAATTTTTGCTTCCGTGTTGTATTAACCAGACTTCTAGTTCTAGCTCCCGTTGTATCAAATATCACTGTCACTTGTGATTTGTGCTGATCAACCTACACCTACCTGTGACATGTGCTGTTTTGTGTAGTTTGAGGAAATCAAGAAGTCACCACGGTGCGGTTGGTGTTGACTTCAGCTTCAGCAGCCAGCAGCAGCAGCGTATTCTTCCTCTTCCAACCTCCAATTATCTGTTTAGTAATTATTTGAATATCCTGCTAAGTTATTTCACCAAAGAAACATTCAAACAATGATAGCCTTTAAATACTAAATGACAACTAAGTACATATTATGCAAAAGAGTGACAAAAAATTACTCTGTTCTATGAACATCTCAAAGTTCGAATTTTTATGTGGATGTGGATTGTTTTGTTTTGTTTGTTTCCCTTCCCGATCACGCATTTGTGTTCCCACCAAGCATTTAAAATTCAAGGATTGAAAAAAAAAACAGTCTTATAATCAAAGTCCGGAAAAGAAAGTTCGTAAAAAGCGCGTTTTAAGATCTTAAAAAGTCCTTTAAAACAGCGAAAAAAAGTT
>JAQFYU010003402.1:0-10104 GCA_034694905.1 Ceratophysella granulata | reverse complement strand
AAAATTGTATTTCAACAATACCTACTTTTGACTTGCCTTGCATATATTGCGTACTTATTACTTACAAACAATAGTGAATCAAGAAGAATTTTTTCAAACCGATATCTGGTAGCACAAGAAACCCGAACCCGAAGCATCCAACAGAAGTATGATCAACAGTATATTTGTGTAGTACATATAAATGAATTACAAATCACTACATACTTACTACTCTAATCTAGAATATGAGTTGTATAACCTGAAGGAACTACTGCAGTGGTAAATAACTATAAAAGACTTCTAAGTTGTGCTTTCTGTGTGGGGACTTAGCAACCTGGCGCACGCTGTTTGCCGTTGCCAAAGCTGAGAGACTTACAAATATTGATACTTACAAATTCCACCGGAATTTGTATTGTGTACGAAGATTAATTTTTATTCGATACCTCACAAAGGTCGTGATTCGTGATTCGGTCGAGTGTGGTAACGTGACAATTTGGAGAGAATGGCTGCTTCTAACACGAATGAACCCAGTCTTGAAAGTTTGCGAGTCAGCGGTGATGGAGCTCCAGCAGAGGATGAGGATGATTTTGTAAGTCCCTGGGACGTCCAAGGCAAAGCGGACACTGGAGTGGACTATGAAAAACTTATCAGTGAGTCGTAGGGACGAGTACTTTGGGCATTGGGCATGCCAATGCCAAATGCCAGTACTTTACTGAATATCACAGAGAACAATCTATTGAACGAAAATTATAGATATCTGTGTTGTTTTCAATTCTTTCCAGAGCGATTTGGGTCCGACCGGATTAACGAAGAACTAATTACTAGAATTGAAAGGGTTACGAATGTTAAGTGTCATCCCTTCATAAAGCGTGGAATCGTATTCAGTCATCGTGATATGCATGCAATATTGGCTCAGTACGAAGCGGGGAAACCATTTTTCCTGTACACAGGCCGAGGACCTTCTTCTACGGCTATGCATGTCGGTCATTTGGTTCCTTTCTTATTTACAAAGTAAGTACTTATTCGTATACTACGTACAAGTAGCTGTTTTTTAGCTATAATTTAGTAAGTTGTTATGTCCATAACAAAAATTTATTTGATCTGTGAATGAAATAGGTGGTTGCAAGAGGCATTCGATGTTCCATTGGTCATTCAGATGACTGATGATGAAAAGTTCCTTTGGAAAAACCTGTCGTATGAAGAATGTGCAAAGGTACAAACAGTTATTGCCTCAGACCTCAGAAAAGCTGTTTATGAAGTTAAAATTCCTCATCTTTCGGATATCTCACTAGAGTACTTAACTTACTTCTATCCGAATTAGCTTCGATCTACTAAATGGCACGAGCATAAATGTACTTCATAATTTCCGAGCCAAGTAATCGTAATAAGGCCGTGATCGTGATACTTTCTTAAAACAAGAGTTTTAGAAAAAGTTCATATTTATGGCTTGGGTGGGACGGAAAAGATTCTTCCCATTATGGTCACATCACACGTTAGATCCAGAACAGAAGTCATAGTACATTAAAGGTGTAAGGAATCATGTTAAATTGTATCGATTAATTGTTGTATCTAGCTAACAAGAGAAAACGCAAAGGACATCATATCCTGTGGATTTAATCCGGAGAAGACTTTCTTATTTTCTGACTACAATTACATCGGGTAAGAAATACAACACTTGCGTGTGTGTAGATGACCAATTTAATCTTGCCCCGAGAAGTGAGTAGGTGAATTGAGAATTGTCTCAGAATTGGAGCTCGTATGTGGCATAATATAATATATATAGCCATCCAGCATCCAGTTCCAGCTGCATTTGGTATTGATTGTAATTTGAACCTACTAACAGGCAGTGCCCAGAGTTCTACCGAAATATTTCATTAGTTTCGAGAAGTGTGACCTTCAACCAAGCTCGTGGGATATTTGGATTTGTAGACACCGGTAAGACGACGATGGTCGATGGTACGCCCTTCCTTGACGATTTCCCCTCTAGATTTAATCATTCTGTATTTGTTTTACAGACTGTATTGGTAAGATACATTTTCCGGCCATTCAAGCGGCACCATGTTTTTCTTCAAGTTTTCCACTGATCTTCAACAAGCGCAAAGATATTCCATGTCTTATACCTTGTGCTATTGACCAGGTCTGTCTGTGAAAATTGTATAACCACTACTACTACAAACCATTAGGGTTAATTTTCAATTTGTACTATTTGTATGATGAATCTGATTATTGTTGATCTAAAACAGGATCCGTATTTCCGAATGACCCGTGATGTTGCTCCAAGATTTGGTTGTCCGAAACCAGCGCTACTTCATTCAACATTTTTCCCGGCTCTGCAAGGAGCTCAAACCAAAATGTCAGCGTCGGATGAAAATTCTGCAATTTTTCTAACCGACACTGCTGGTCAAATAAAGAAAAAGGTTCGTAGCTAATGAAATCTGAATATTTCATTACCAGCTTGAAACTCACTTGTGTTTAAGTTACAGAAGTGAAGTATTCATGTTCTGGTTGGTGGATTAATATACCGAACAAATATTTGGGAAATATTAAGTAAACATATTTTAATTAGATTAATAAGTATGCCTTTTCGGGTGGACGAGCAACAGTCGAGGAACATCGAGAATTAGGCGGAAACTGCGATATTGACATATCCTACCAATACCTGCAGTTCTTTTGCCCGGATGATGAGAAGCTGGCCCAGATTCGTGAGGTTTGAAAAATTTCATCACTTATAACTCCACGGAATTCTAGCCGACAGGAATTTTCCTTGTTTGCTTTCCTCTGCTTTCAGTATAGTAGAAGACAGGGCTGTACGCACATATTGTGTTCAGTTCTAAGTTCTAATTAAATTATTTATTTGCCTAACAGGATTATTCGTCCGGAAAAATGCTAACGGGAGAGTTAAAGGCCATCGTAATTGCGGAGTTACAGAAAATTGTGGCAGATATTCAACAGAAAAGAGCCTTAGTGACCGATGAAGTTCTAGATGAATTCATGCGTATACGGAAGCTCAAGTTCGACTTTTAAGCTTGTCTCAATTCACTCAGTTATTTCAAAGTTTTCAACCTCTGTTCGGCAAGGCATCTACCAAAATCACAAGTATTCAAACAACTGAAGTTCACTAATAAATATTCCTTCCTCCGTTGTTGAAGCAAGTGGCCCACAGTCAATCTTTGATATTCATCATAATAATTGTTACTGTTACCGCTGCTGAGCAAGATTCCCAGACCACAGATCAAATCAACGAATCCTGAATCACTTGTCTCAACTAAAGTGTACAGTTGTAGCAATACGATATGTGCAGTTCAAGCACTGTTTCAAATTATCTTTTGCAATAAACTATGCAGGTTATTTCAAGCTACAAGTTGAATAAGAATCACAGGAAATTGCTTTTGGCTTTTGTTTTTGCAATTTGACAGCAATTCACGATACATGATTTTATATACTCCCCAAAATTCTATATGACATCGGGTGGAGGGGACCTACTGACGATATTGGCGACTAACCAGTTCAGATCTCATAGGTGCCCATTGGTAATGTAAAACTCTCTTTTATGCCAATTATTCCAACGATTTGTTATCAGTGGCACCGGTATTCTTAAATAACTACTGCATTTAAATGTTTGAAGGCGTCGGTGTCGCTATTGAATTACAATATATTGTCAATGTAGTGGACTTCATGCATACTTACATAACTCATTCAAAGTGATTAAACTTAATGTAAATTGTGCACTGGCTTTTCCAGGTATTATTCAAGCAATAACTACCAGGATCCGTTGAACGCCCAGTAAACTTAGAAAATAAAAATATACAATGTAAAGGAAATATAAACAATTTATTCTCGTGTACGAATGTAATTCTGGTACCAGTGCCAATAAAAATTATACGGGTGCTTTGCCCTGTATTCAAATGGCAATTATTGCACAGGAAGCACACGACTGAATTCAAAAGTCATTCCGTAGATGTTAAAGGCTTTAACATAACTTGAATTGAATAATCGCCGACCCAGACATAGTTTTGTTCTTACGTTTCGCTGAGTGGTGCACAATTTTAACATCAGTACACTCATTTCATTTAATCAATAATTGGACTTGCTATTGAGTTCGATAATATCTTTACGTACTGTGCACGGAATAATAATGCCCGAAATTTACGTGTGGGAGGTGTTGATATTTTCGACAATTTGGTCAATCGCAGGTAATATTCCACGTTACCGCATATTGATCTATGTACGCATACGCATACGGTGCTTACAATACAATCCGATAATTTGATTAACAGATGTGGGTTGCTTGGTAGCAAATAAACTTGCTCCGACAATCCGCAATCCATATGGCAGTCAAATCGAGGCGATTAACGACGACTTGGTGAACCCTGTAGTTGAAGATACGTTGTTGGAACCAGAAACGCCGCAAGAATGGACACCAAATACTAGTGACAATAGCGGGAAATACCATGTCAATCGGAGTAAAGACTTCATCTCAACGTCGGAAATTTCGAAATTGAAGACAGCCGGTGGCCTAAATATTGGCTTAACCACTGGAAAAAGCAGAATGAAATCCATATTTGGATCAAGTGGAACCGAATTCATTTCCAGTTCCATGTTTGAGCCAGTATTCCCTTCCGTAAAGCAAAATCTGGCTTCGTGTTTGCAGCGAACACTCCCTTGCAAAGTGATTCCGGGTTTTACCCAAGTTTGTCAAGCATACTGCGCTGTTCAGTCCTTTCCAGACACAAATCCGTTAGCTCCAGTACTATTTTCACTTGGAACCGTACTTGATATAACCCTGAAGGGAATCTGCAGACCCATTCAAACAGTCTTCGATTTAGGTTGGAAATACTTGGTGGAGAACGATAATACAGTCAAGTCTTTCGCGGAATGGCAGAATCGAATGGGGATTGATGTGAAGCATGTGGCTTACGAACAGGTGCAGACACTTGCTGATATACTGCTGGGTCAAGTAGTCAAGCATTCCAATACTCCGTTGAAGATTTTGAGAGGAGCTTATGAAGAAATAGATTTTGCACTCTCAGCCGTTGAAACTGGTTCAGAAATTTTTTCAAGTTTTAATCCGGGATGCTTTGGACTCGATTTTCATGAATCTGCACATCGGTTGGTTGACATCTTCTACCGAGACCCCAACATGTTGGATATTCTACTTTCGGGTTCACTTCTCGTTGTCAATGCTGGGAAGCACATTCCTGGAATGCACCAGGAACTGTTTAAATCCGTGGCTAAAGCTTCCGACGTTATTCTAGGAACAAGCTGTGGCGTTCTTTACTGGTGAAATCAATGATCATATTTTGATTCTGCTTTCAATTCCATAATTTCTGTAATTCATCAGTTTTTACAACGGATGTTATAAATTTTACAGGGCCGGTGTTCGAGATGCTTATTGTGACCAGAGGGCTGGAATTGACTCCCGCTTCAAAATAGACATTAGTGAGCCGTATTGTAAAGTCAGCGAAGTCGAAGTTTTTGTAACTATCGATGAGTAGTTTTTGAAAAAGCTTCACAGAGAATTTTACGGCATTCTTGTTTTAAGATCGTCATGTGTCATGTGTGGGCAAATTCCACGTACTTATATGTAACTTGAAATTACGTTAATTAAATTATCTACGTAATTGGTATTTTGTAATTGTGATTTGTGATGAAGGCTGGGAATCTATAATTTACATATTGTTAGGATACGGCAAGTCTAAATTATATTAGCCCGCCCGTAGTAATTCATACATAGATGCCTTGTTATGTAATCGATCGCTTGTAATTCTATAATTAAATTCAAAATGTAGCAGTGCTGTGTAATTCAATTTAAACCGAGATTTTGGAAAGCTAATTATATGCAATCTCAAACTACATTTTCTGTATGATTTGCCCACATTTGAAGATTGTTCTTTGCTTCTAATTCTGCTAATTTCATTTAGGTCGAAATGCTAAGATACCTGTTTGTTTATACTGTACACCTTGTTATCAAACATTTTCAGCTAATTTAAGGTTTTTGGATAAAAAAGAAGCCTTTAAAATTGAAAAAAAAAGAATATCCGAAAACATACTTTTTGGAATTGTTCTGAGGTTTACCTGTCCACGAGGTCATGGCGCCTCTGACTTACCGATTATATGACGACATAACAGAAGTTTTCTTAATTCTTTCCAGAATTTTTTAAAATCTAAGTGCAAGAATTCTTTAAACCAAATTGTCGGGCAAAGTTTAGCGCTATACCGTTGTTCAACCCTAATCTAGTTCGAATACGATAGGACATCATATAACTTCCTTGAAGATTTGTTGGAACTAATAAGTTGAAATCAGATTCAGAGCGGAAGCTGAGAGGAATAGATGAGAGAAGTGGGCGGAAATCAGGATTCTTGAGCAGAAAGTGTAGAGACAGCGAATTTTTCATGATTTGACAAACAGTGGAAAGGAAGAGCATAAGGTTGGCTGGGAAGCTCTAAATCATTGATTTGAACGAATCAAGTGAGACGAGAGCGGAGACACTTTTTTGCTGTCTCCTGACTTTCCTGAAATCTTCAATGTACTCAGTTCTAGGACAATTGGAAGCAAAAAGTTGGAAATTATCTCCATTCTCCCGACAGTCCTGCAATTAGTCAACTGAAAACTGTCTTAATCTAACCCAGATCAGTGTCTAGCAATTTTTATCCAGCATTTCCTGCCCAATTCCGCCCACTCGTCGTCCTGCCAGGAACTGCGTCGTCCCCATTGTCGCCTTGCCCCGTCCGCCATGCCTAATGTATGAGTCCATCCCGAGAGAAGCCTAGTAGACCAACTTGTGTACTCCGTCGTACTAAACTACTTTTGGGAAAACTTCAAAAGTCAAAACTGAGGATCGATTACATAAACATGGAAATTCTCAAGTTTCCTAATAAATTCTCAGGAGTTTTTTTTCCTGGCCCATATGTACACTTGAGAGTTTATAAGAAGCCTATCATCATCTTGGAATTCAATTCAAGTCAAACTCAATCTGGAAACTCTTCCTCTCACGTTAGTGACTCCTTGAAGCAGCCGAAACCACTCAGCGGAGAAAGGAGAAGAGAAGACAATGAAAATCAAGAACCAATAGACGAACAGCAGACTCTACTCAAAGCATACAATCTCTTCAATCCATTTGAGCCGGGCATCTGAAAAACAAACGGAGAAAGGAATAAACTCAAGTGTAGATTCCGAAACAGTTGCAGACTGCAGTTCTAATTTGGTCAAGAATTTAGCCAAAGCATCAATAATCACAAGTTGTGATAATTTATTGTGCCGCATGCAATGGTTTTGCATTTACCGAGTTTACCTGAAAAAAATTGCTAAATGCGTTAAATTAATTTTTAGTTTGAAATATTCGTTTCTGATTAACTGTTGCTGGGTTAACTCTTGTAGTGAGGATAAGATGTAAGGTATTATATTTTCCGAAATATGTTGTATTTATAGCACCATCTGTTTAAACTGATTTTGTTTTTAAAACTGGTGAACAGCATGTTTGAAGTGATTCTTCAAACAAGATTTAACCCTTGATTGAAATATGGCATTGAATTGTCAGCCTGCGTAAAATTTGCCTCCGGCAGACAGTAAATAAGCTAACTAATTTAATGTATAAATAACATTAGACGGAGAATGTAGTCAGTAAACCAGAAAATTACTTTTGCTTGTTCCAGGTAGACCCCACCAATTCAATCGCTTTCACTCAGATGTAAGTTTGATGCAGTAAAACTTCCGTCTTTGAAGTTGTGAAACCTGTTTCAATTATGGAATGACAATGACACATCCTTTCCCCGCAGACAGTGTTTACAGTCAGTCGTCGAGACCCATCACCATAATACTGTTGGCAGTCGGAGATCTTGGCAAAAACCAGATTGGCAAAAAAATATTCCCCAAAAAGGCAAAAAAATAAAGTGGAATTGGCAAAAAATATAGTGAATTTGCGCCCATATTTTTTGCCAATCTGGTTTCCAAAATTATGAAAGATTCCGATTTTTTGCCAATTTGGGATTTCGAATTTTGGTACGTACGTACCAAAATGCTATAGTTGAGATTCGGAAACTGTGGTAATGGTCTGTCCTATCTGCTATCCGCAACGAAGGCAGAAGGAAGTGGAAAACCGACAAAACACATCAAAACTACATATCAGTTTTAGTTATTGCTCAGCAGCGAGCCGTGCAGCTGTCAAAGTGAAATGTTTTCGGAGAAATTCGAAAAGGTTGTGTCCTCTTGTAAGGGAAAATCTACGTATAAACTCGCGGTTATATCTACACTAAACGGAATTCCCGAAATGGCAGTAATTATTATATTATATGTGTGATGGACCGAGACAAGTGCAGTGCAACCGTGATTGAAAACCGTTTCAATCACTGCCTTGTTCGCATTAGCAAAAAGTACAAATCGAAGCAGAGACCATCTGTTTTCTACACCTGGATTTCTAAACTAACTACGTCCATTTGTGATTTTAATTAGCTGCTTTAATCAACTAATTATGACCACTAATCAAATGATTTTTTATATATCTTAGCATGATTTCATGTTTTTTTTTGCCAATTTGGATTACAATATATACGATAAAACCATTTTTTTGCCATTTCGGAAATTCCAGGAAACCCAAATTTTTGCCAATCTGGGACTCTAAAGGTCTGGAAAAGTTGCCAATATGGTTTTTGCCAATATCTCCTGGAATCATACTGTTTTTGTAGTGTGAGGCTCAACCAACATCCAGTGCGTATACGATTCCGGAAAATGCGGAACTTGAAACAAACGTACATTTGGGTAATTTCATGAACCAAACCATATGTAATACTTTCGCTTGGAGTATTCCTTTGATTTCGACGTCAAAGACAGAAGGGACGGTCACTTTGTTCCCTTTGTACATGTCACCTCCCTTCATCAGTCCAAGTAATTGTGTTTATTTACGCAAAAACCACGAACGTGGACCTAACTAAACTACCCTTGTCTGCCTCAACTCAATCCATGAGCCTGGACCTGACCTATCCAGAAACGAGGGAGTGAGTCGTCCGTTGGGTTCACACTTCACAATTCAAATTCAAAATACGAGAATATGTATACACACAATCTAATCCTCCAGGGAATTTCCCCTATTCGTCATTCGTCACTGTAGTGTCAAGGGTTGAGTGAAACCAAACTATATATCGCCAGTAGTGTCGCCAGCAGTGTTGCCTGTGTGGCCTAGATTCCATGATTGATTGGCAAAACCCCAATTGGCAAAAAAAAAGTTTGCCATTTGGCGGAATGCGAAATGAAATCCCCGAATTGGCAAAAAATGTAATATCCGGAATGGCAAAATTCATTTTTATTGTAAAACTTAACTGACAAAAATTATGAAAAAATACACATGATTTAAAGCATTTCCCTAATTGGCAAAAACCATAAACCTGAAGTACTCTGAATGGAAAAAAAATGAGAATTTAGACCGTCTTTTTTTGCCAATTGCGGTTTTATTTTTTACCCTTTGGGGGATCAAAAAGTTTGCCAATTGAATTTTTGCCAATCAATCAGTTTACCGTGGCCTACGCGGTCGCGTCGGTAGGTCACACATGCAATCCCTACCAAACCAACCTAACCTAGTATAACTTCAATTAAATCTCACACCATGATGGAAATAAACAATGGTATTGGTAAAATGGAAGGCTACAAGTTTTAAAGCTTGGAAGCAACGCTGAAGGGAAAGTAACATGTAGTTCTGTTCACGTATAGACCATGAGCCGTTTCCTACTATTCAGCTTATCTTGCTAATTGAACCGAATTATTGCAAAGAACTAACTATAATAGTGATATTAAAATATCATCATGTATCTAGCTCAAACTGGTGAGTACGAGCACACCATATTCATTAATCATGGAAACAAATAAAGTCGCCATCAGGTTCAAAAAGGCTTCGAATTAGGACAGAAAAAATTCAGAACTCAAAATTTCGATTATAAAATCTAGCGTTCTTAACATATGCCCGGAGTCAGGCGCGTAACGTCGAAACAGAAGAACCTCGAATCGTGTTAACAGTACACGCGTACCCTTCTTGGTACAATTTACAATTTAACGGACCTAAGCACATAAGTGTTACAATACCTGGTACATTGTACATTGTTTCTGAAAATTCAAAAACTCGTAAAAATGAATAGCAC
>JAQFYU010003401.1:0-10105 GCA_034694905.1 Ceratophysella granulata | reverse complement strand
TACCTATATCCCATGCAGAGCCGCGGTCTGCTACGTTATGAGTTCAGGGGGAGATTGAGACAAACCCAAAAAAACTTATCTTTTACGCGCGACCCTCTCCGATGACTCAAACATGTCCTACCGAGTATAGCTGTACGTTGTTATCCAAATATCTTTATCTGCCACACCATCCCGGCATCATCATCAGCAGCAGCAGCGGTTCATTTGGAAGATTTGAGACTTGACGAAATGAATGTTCCAACTTCCGACAGATTGAGCATCATACGATCGGCCGGTCGTGTGTGTCTTGCTTGACCAGTTCATCGGCTTTAGATGAGCTTTTCCGTGCTCCACAACTTGGACAACAACAGGTATTGTACCAAACAGCAACATCTTCCACTAGCGCCTTTGGTCCACCCTTCCCCGCCCAAATTTAACAGCTAAACTAGCTAACTCTTTTGTTTTTACTTTTAGACAAAAACTACTGGATAACCAAGAGCTAGTAACTACGAGTGTTCCATTATGGAATCGAACAACATTCCTGTGCACCCGGATCACATTAATGCTCCACGTCAATATACCCATGTTGGTACCCATAAATATGACTACATGGCGTTTGAAGAGAGATTTGGATGTCGTTATTGTCCCTCGAAAGTTGTATCTACGCCGGATCAGACTAATATATCCGGAGGACCTACCTGTCCCACGGCCACAACGTCGCAGCAGCAGCAGGCTGAGACGTCCTCGACGGTGAGTAGTAGACCCTTCCCAGGGTGTTTATCTCGACATCTAACGTAGCCGCTACGAACTCTCCAAATAATACTCGTCGTTGTCGTATCTTTTCAAAAATAATTTTAGTTTGGAGAAAGCCAAGAATACATGGAAGTATTTGGAGCAAGCGGTCAGGGTGAAGAATCATCATTGAGTCTCGGACACGAGCCAGGAAGTCGAGGGCGGGCAAAGTCCATCATCTACGAGGGCAATAAATGGATTTTCCGGCGTACAGCTTCGTTCAAAAATAAATTGGAATTTGTCAATTATGGGAAACCGAGAGTCGGACCTTCATATGCTGTGCTAAAGGAGAACTACTGGACATGGTTTTTTCCATCAAACACAGACGACAAAGCTACCCAGCCTGCAACTCATGATCGATCCATTAATCTAACCGAGGCAGAATATCTGGATCAGTGTGCAAAAGGACTGGGAAGTTGGACATCTTCTTTCCCACTTCAGCAATTCAACCTAATTACTCAACATTATGCTGAAGGACAATTTGTTTTCCGTAAGTAGTAGTAATTAAAAATTACTAATGACTAAACTAGTTTGGCCCTCTACCAGCAGGCTGCTCAATAGTCTATCCTATTAATGCTTAGTTTATTTCAACGCTTTTATAAAGTAATACCAAATGTTATACTCAAAGTCCTCTGTTTTTCCCCATTTTGTAGAAGATCAGGCGGCGTCCGCAGAAGAAAATGTTGGTCCGAGTTTGATCGTCACCGACAACCGTCCTAGCTCTCCACAGCCCGGACCCTCTACTAGTAGTAGTACTGGTCATCGTCTCTTTCGTCATGGGGTAACATTCGAGGAACTTTCTAGTTTGTGCCCTCCAGGACGAACCAAGAATCCTTTTGGCCATCAAGCTAGTGACGCCGCAAGCAATAGTGAGGAGCCGCCTTCTAAACGAATCTTGGTTGTTGTTGATCAACAAGCACCCGTACCCGAAAGACCAACTTCTCAGTTGCTAGTTACTACCCAGCATCACCGTAGCCAGTCTTTTACGGGGCTACGTATACTCAAAAGGACAATCAGGAGGAGACTTGAAATCGACCGTCGAAAAAACCTAGTCAGTACTCCTCCGTCCCAGTCCCTGCAGCATCAACAACAACAGCAAAGTGACAGCAACAGCGGCACCAGTAGTAGCATCTTACTGGGGGAAGGGGAACAGGAGTGTGGTGGTGGCCAATCATCATTTCCTTCTACTACATCAACAACACCGCCACCGCCAACAGCAACAACACCGTCACAGCCACCGCCAACAGCAATAACACCGCCACTGCCAACAGCCAACGCCTCATCTAGTAGGAAGACAAATCCGAATACAAATGCCGTTATACGTCGAATAAATCCATATGAAGCAAACTATTTTGTTACTAGAATGCAAAGACTCGGAATAATATTAGAAAAACAAATCTATCTGACTAAAGGCGGAGGAAGGAATATTGGGAAACACATATGTCAGCAACATGACAAAGCAAGTCGTTGTCCAGGAACAGCCACTCTAGATATTCAATACGATCTCACAACCTTTCGAACCATCAAGAGGCATAGTCAACATGCCCTACCGGTAAGCAGTAGTAGCTAATATTTATATTAGTGGTGCATTTATAATAAAACCACGATTCAAAGATATGGAGGAACGACGATGATTATTGATAATGAATGATGAAGATTAAGCTATTTATTTTATATTTAATATTTCAGAATTTGCGTGAACTCCACTTACCAACCTCGGTAAAATTTTATGGATTTGGATCATCAGGGAAACCAACCTGGGTGATTACAGAGGACAACATCAAGTTCAAGTTCAAGGCAAGGTTCGCAACTCACGTAGAGTTTGAATGTGAGCGTACGAAACATTGTTCTTTGAAATTTATAGAAAAAGTGGGACAGTTTTTTGTATGCTATCGCCGAGGTACCCACAGCCAACCTCTTCTGAACACTAAAAACCAAAAGACACTATTATCGGAATTTGAGACAAACTTGAAGAAAGTGCAAATGGAGCCGAAAAAAAAATCCAATGGGAAAAAGGATGAAACAATAAAGAAATGTCAAGATTGCAATTTTGATTTTGTTGGGACAACTTTCAAAACTCACTTGAAGAACAAATTTCAAAATGGACCTTTCAAGTGTAGTCTTTGTTGTGAAACTTTCTTCAAAAAGAATGCATTAGGAACACATTACAACAAGAAACACATTGAACAAGAAAATATTCAAAGCCACCAGGCAAGTGACAACCATGTGGGACCATCCACCGCCGCCGCCGTTCCGTGCTCTCAAGAAGAGGAAGAATTGTTTGAAGATGCTTATCATCATAATTCTCCCTATAAATCCATTCAGTCTCCTCAACTAGCTCCAGAAAATGGCCAAGTACTAATTGAAATTCCTGATGATATTCAAGTCCCGATAGTCAAAGTTGGAAAGACAATCAAGTCACTTCAAAACTTAGTTTTGGAAAGCTACCGAAGAGATGGGATCGAGGAAACAATTCAGAAATCATCCAAAGTGTACAATGACCTCGTTACAAATGGGAAAAACCCAGAGACATCAGAAGGAGCAAATCTATTTTGGTCAGCAATCCCGGGCGCTGCTAATTTAATCCTTTATGACGTGGAGAAGCAAACATGGAAGTTCAAGAGTCCAATCTCCAATTTGGAAAATTTGGGTTGGACGACTGCCTGTCAGCGTAGAACCTGTGTAGTTCTCCCACATCATTCCAATAGTGTTTATTGTCGTGGTCATGACCCCTTGGTCGAAGTTGTAACGGCTATTATAATGGATCTCAAGGCCCCGGCCCAAAATACACCAATCCATGTCAAGAAGATTTATTTAAGAGATGCGCCCAAAGATTCTGACTCGTCTGTATTTAAAAAAAACCTAATGGTGGCTGTAAGGAATTCGTTTAAATTTAAACAACGTGAAAAGCGGAATGCCATCTACAGAATCCTCAGATTCGACCGTTTCGAAGGTGAAACACGGGACTTTTATTCAGACTACAGGCTCTTTTCCTGGAAGGTAAATGTCTACTAGCAATATTCTCTTCTATTCTTTTAATACCACCACCAAAAAACCAATCTCATATGATGATTTTACAAAGTTTAGCAAATATAGGCGCTCGCCGCCTCAATTCCTTTTCCACTCAGCTGTCTAGCACCAAGTTGTTTTAAAAAATTATTTTCAAAATTATTTTTAGATGATTGTATCGTTGCGGCTAGGACTTTCAAAACTCCAAGAGCTACCCAAGAACAAAATGAATCCAAATTGCAACGATAATTCAATAATCATCTACGTGCCGCACCTTGACGGTTCCAAAATTAAAATCTGTCCATCAGCCATACCTAACATCCCAAGACTATTGGAAGAGAATGGCGTCCACATTGCGTTTATGGATAGTGACCAATACTTCCAACTGCACCAGAAGGACACTGAGGATTTTGTGAATATTCGCAAGATAAGTCTGCTCGGTCGCTCAAATCCAGTCACAAACAAACTCGGAACATTCTTCAAGCCAATGCTGGAAACTGATGTGGAGAGATCAAGGATGCGGTATTGGGTGTACCTGATCCGATTTCAGGATGGAGCTGCGTACACTGGATTACATTATGGCAAGGATATTTCTACAATATCCACATCTCATAGTAAAGCTATGAAGATGGCAGTGAGTGTCTATGCCAAAAGAACACGTCTCACATACACATCAACACTGATCAATGTGGAAGACACCAAAATGGAAGCGGAGGTAGTCGAATCGCAAGTGCAATTCATCCTTCTCCTCGCATTCGCAAATGAAGTCAGCCTCCTGGACACGTTCAACGATGACACTTACAAGCCCATCACTAAGCTGCTCAACAAGATGTGGGAGTGGAAGCCAAGAGCTTTGGAAAATTTAAACAAAATCAGACAGCTCGCATTTCGGCTAACAAACAAGTACATGTCCTATGGACCTGTGCCTGACTGTTCTACTCTTGGACAATTGAGCCGACTGATTCAAAAAGATGACAATTTAGACGAAGTCGAACAGTTGTTGGAGGGAGAACCACAAGCCCGCTCGGACGATAGTGATTCGGACTTGGGAGAAGTTGGCCCTCCGATTGATGATGACAATGATGAGGAGGACTAAAGGAGACGGAGAAGCTTATGCGTAAGTCAATTTTTATATAAGATTGGATGACACACCGTGATGAATCATCATCATCACAAATATCCGACTCAATCAAAAACTGAACTCGATTACAGACTGTGTCTGTTTTATATCTGTCATCTGATGCTATTTGATTACTATCTGTAATCTGTATATGTAATCTGTAGTCTAGATTACCTGTAGTCGATGTTTTTCACATCTCTGTATTGTATGATGTAGTTTAAGGTCTTTACTTTTTTCATGCAGCTGTATGTATTGCTTTTCCAAATTATCCGTCAATTACATACTACTACTCAAAACTCATACTTATACCCACCTTGGCAGGAGGCAAGGGGTTTGAGCATTAATATGTTTTAATATAATTAAATGTCGCAAGAATATTTTAAAGTTTAGGTAAATTAAGGGTTTTTGAGCCAGTGATTTTTGAAACAATTTAGAAAAAGGCATGCATTAGTTTTTCCAATCCATATTACTCGTTTTTGCTAATTTTCATATTTGATTTGAGTGTAAATTTATTCACAATCCTTCAAGCTTAGCATATGGTCGGTTGGTCGGTGGAGAGGAGGGTGGGATGATGAGAGGAGGAGGTTAGGCGACGGCGGGGGCGGCTGGTATGGAGACTGGCCTTGCTGATTCATGTCTGAACAGGACTGGAGCTGGTGCATGAGATTACGGGTGGGTGGTGATAAAAGGACGCCGACCCGCAGCAGGCGGCTATATCTATCATCCACTCCCGGCCGCGTCTTTGTTCTTTGTCTAGCAGCACAAAGCAAGAGTAGTGCTAGAGTAGTGGGAACGTGGTGCATACAAAGGCAGTGTTTTCATAAAATTGAAAAGCACACCTTTTCCTCCCCAGTACTATTATCAAGAAGAAGATAAGTTTCTTGGTAGATAAACAGTAGTAGTGCAAGTGGTGGTGATGGTGATTATAAACATTTGACACAAAAGGCCGAGGAGGAGGAGGATAATCTTGGTGGGAAAGGTGGAAAATATTTGGGTTACATTCTACACTACTGTCATGAGATCATTGACGATACTCAGAACTAACTATGGGCCTCTCCGCCTACATGTTCCTCATAATGTTAAGGTGAGTAGTAGTAGTGCTCTTTGCTGTCCTGACGGACGGTTGTGAATTGTGAAAAGGGTAACTAGTGACATACAAGGAAAAACAACTAGAAGTACTTTAGTGTCAGTAAGGCAGCAAGCAGATGATGAGGAATTTGAACAATGATTTTGCTCTACAGTCCTCCAAATCTTGTTGTTGCTGATTTTCTGGAAAGTAAGATTGGAGGAATTCAAAGGGAGTATATTTTAAAAACATAAGGATAGCCGCATATTTTGACATTTTCGCGCCCATTTGTCATCAACAGTAGTAGCAGCATTCGGGACTTTAAAGGCGTTTATTTACATTTACTTGTTTTGTATCAAGTTGCCCAAAATTTTAATATTAGACTTGGAGTTTGGCGGGCGGCGTTAGTCGACTTTGAAATTAGATTCAAAAGCCGGTAAAGTTGGATTGGGAAAAATCCACTTGTGAGACCCATACGCAAGATGACAATAGTAGTGGGGTATAGGTAGTAGTAGTAGTAGAAATAGTGGAAAAAGTGGAAATGAAAACTATATTTTCAACGCTCCTAATTGTAAATTTTATTCTCTCTTTTCCCACTAGACTTGGAAGCAGCTGAAGACTGTTCTTATTGAACGAAAACTCATCGACAACCATGTCAATTATCATCACAGTCATCTTCATATTTATTTCTGGAATACAACAAGTCGTGAGTGGACAGAGTTGGAAGATCGGGAGGGATTTTGTGTCGATTTTAATTTTTATGTCGACCGTAAACTCGTTGTAACCCACATAACCAAGGTGAAGACTTCCAAGAAAAAGGTCCAATTTACGCCTCTTTTCTCTATTCCACGCGTCCCTTTGTTGCACTCAATGGGCAGGCCGCGTTTTCCAAGACCCACCCTTCAGCTCCACTCACCATTTAAGACTTTTACTCTTTTTTGTCGTCAAACGGCAACAACAACTACAGCAGTAACAATAATGAACCCTCATTTACAAGTCGGACGAGTTCAGAAGCCGCTGGTGAAGAGCACAAGGATCGTCACGACGCCTCCACTTCCTCCTTTATCGTCTCATGACCCAAGACCAAAGGTCTTTCAGTTTACAAAAAAAATCCACCCATCTGCTTCTGTCAATCTGCCATTTCGACCTCCAGCCCTCCTTAAAAATGTGAATCCTAACCAAGAACAGCAGGAAAAGCAGCACATTTATCAACAGCAACAACAAGAGCCGTCTTCACCACCACTTAATATTCAGCAGCAGGCAAAACTGCAAGACGAAGACGACCGCCATTCTTCACTACAGTTTGAACCAAATATCCAGCAGCATCAAATTAATAGACGAGAGGGTAGGTTTGAATTAATTATAACAAAAATAATTGTTCCATTATAGCTTAAGATTCTGGTTTGAGAACACGGTCACGATAGTCGACAACAGCTAAAGGCTAAATATTGATGTTTTTGTTCTCGTTGTAGATTCTCATTGTGAAGACATTTTCTCTTCCTCTTCCTCCTCCAGTGGTGGTGGTGATGGTCGTCATCATCAGAATCGGGGGTCAGAAGATGGAACAGAAGACCAGCAGAACCCAACTACAACCGCTGCTCGTCGTCGTGCTGCTGATGAAGCGGTTCCTTCTCAACTGCTTCGCCTACCGGGGAAAAAAGGGTCCACTCCGCTTACACGAACATTTCCTTGTGAGTTTTGTGGCATCGTCTATAAGCACTCATCCTCGATGAATCGTCACTTAAAGAGTCATCATGCAGGCCAAATACCACCAAGCAAAATGGACCGAGTCATCGAGTGCGAATATTGTGGACAACAGCTCAACAAGCACCAGTTGACTAACCATCTAAAAGCCTGCGAGTTTGCACCAAGGAACGAAGATTGAAAGGCGAGAATAGGAAAACTGCGGAAGGAAGAGAAGGAAGTCGTCGTTTGATTAATCCTGATCCTGTGAGGATGCTGCTGCTGCCACTGTCACAAGGAAGTAGGATTAGAATTAGAAAGTAGAATTAGGGGTAGGACAGTAGTACACGTATAACGTTAAAGTAATTCTTTTATAGGTTACATCAAAAGTAGTTTTTAAAAAATTGGCTCGGTCCAATATTCTCATGCAGAGTAATAGTAGAAGAGGGAAAAGGGGAAGGAGGTGGAGGTGGTACTAGGTCTTGACCTCAAGCCAACACTATTGTATAGTTGAGTATTTAACAGTATTCTACATAGTACTATCCCTTGTATAAATAGACGTCTCTATCGTATAAATACAAGGAGGACGCTGTATAGAGTTCCTCCAAGTACAATTAAAGAGGCAGTCGTAGTATAGGTGTTTTAGGATTATTTTGACTAGGTAATTTCAAAAATTACTTTGACGTTACAGACGTTAAGACTACTCTCTTTGTATTAGATTTTCAATTAACATTTACGTGGGGTTAGTTGCTAAATTTGTAATAGGAATAAACTAAACAAAAATTTTCCAAGCTTACAAGTGGTATTTAATTCAAGTGTCAACTCTAGGGTAAATCCGTGGCTATTTAATATTTTAATTTAATGTAAAACTAGACAAATACTAATCTCTACAGCGCTGTTCCAACTCTTGGCGGGGTTTAGGTGTTAATTTTCCATTAGATAACTACTATCACATAACTACATGTTTAGTTTACAAAAATGTCATATGTAGGAGAGTAATAAGGATAAATAAAAAATGTCAAAACACATACTATAAAATCGTTTTGTTTACTCGATCCTCATCCCGACAGTATTTTTAAAAGGTAAGGTTGGGGGATGGGAAGTTACAGGAACGAAGAGTAAATTGTAATAACTAAATAATTACTTAAGTCACAAATTTCATAGTGAAGTGAATATTTATAAGTAGCGACTAATTAGTAGGGGTAAGTGAAAGGAGCAAACAAAAGGGGCGTAAATTAGCTAGCCAAATGCAAACAAGGAACGAATAATATCAGAGGCAGCAGGTGGTAATCTAAGCACTTTATCGTCACCACTATCATAAATTCCAAAGAGCAGACAATTAATTGAAGCGTCAATTGACGTATATAAGTATACATAAGTCAATAAAAGTCAGTAAGTCAGTCAGTAAAAGTAAATATATAAAAGTTTTGACCCATTTTCTCATCTTTTTGATTTCCGCCCATATTCCAACCCATGTTCAAACCCATATTTTATTTGAATAAAATAATTCCACGGGTTGGTACAAGGCTTGGAAATCTAGAAGATGGACAGATTTCCAAATTTGGGAAAGTCGGGAAATAGCACTGAGATCAGCTTCTTTCCCAGCCACCTAACTACCCATCAAACCCACTGCTGGCTACCACCACAAAGAAATGCAGTGTTCGATTTTTTGCGCATATAGTGAAACGACGTAACGCGAAAGATTATTTCAAAATATTGAAAGATATTGGATACGATAGACACACAAGTGAGCAGTAGCTCACTTTACCATCATCCTAACGTAAGGAGCTCAAGGCCAAGTATGTATTGGGTCCAAGATCTTGAGCTTCTAATGTTAAAGAAGATGGGCGAAATATCAAAAATAGATTTGGAGAAATGGACATTTGTGATATTAAGATAGGACAATGAAGGCATGATAAAAAAACGAAAAGCAGAAACGAAGAGTAAGCATAACTAAAATTTATAAAATTAAATTAAATTATTTTCTTAAATTTTGAACATGTCCATGTTATTGCCAATTTTTTTTTAAAAATTGAGTTCCCGAATGCTCAAAGTCTCATTTTCCGACTCTTCCCAACTCTTCTCATCTCTCACTCTTCCCATCCGCCTTTTGACTTGGAACCACTTTTCGAAAAGTGGTTCCAAGTCAAAAGGAATGGGCCTAAACTTTTATCATACCGAGGTAAGGCGACATATGGAAGTGGTGGATGGAAGTGAGCCAAAATAGTTTGGCGCATACCTGGGACTAGTATAGGGTTCTTAATCTTCTAACTATAATATTTGGGTTTTTTTTTAAATTTTAATTTTTTGATTTTTTTCCAAATTTTTGATTTATTTTCCAAATTTTTGATTTTTTTCAAAATTTTTCAAAATTGGAAAATTTCCAATTTTCTTTCATTTTCTCACCTTTCCACATGTCTGGTGATCTCCTGCCACGTGTTTCGACGCTTAAATTT
>JAQFYU010003400.1:0-10105 GCA_034694905.1 Ceratophysella granulata | reverse complement strand
AGGCTGCGGAACCCGCGGCTTTGGCGGTGGACGGGAGATAGGACTTGGCTAAGGTGTCGACACATGTTGCATCCCAATGCAGACTTCTCAATGCATTCAGGGTTTACTGAGAGAAATAGGGTTGCAGTGAGTCACGGTGATGGACGACCGGAGATTTAAAGATATAGCCCTAGGAATCAAGAAAACTGCTGACTCACTCATCAGTCATCCTGACTAGAGAGAGAGCTGCGCTTAGTGTGCTTACTCGCCTACACAAGCCACGTGTGTAGGGCGGCCCGGCCGTGTAATTTCATTCTCTGATCGATTCAGGTAAATTCAAATTTCCCCTGTGACCTGCGACCTGAACTATGAAATTTGAATTTACCTGAATCGATCAGAGAATGAAATTACGCGGCCCGGCGGCCTGATTGGTATCTAGGGCTCTCCGGCCCGGTAAAAGCCCCAGAATGACCTATTTTTTTTTAAAATTCTAGGAGTTCTTCAAGAGAATTTAGAAATCTTGTTTTGCATTATAGTGAGAGCATTATCTGACCCGGAATAATATCACAAATCACAACAGATAATAGAGTCGCAGAAGTTTATAGCAGCTGTTATACATTATGTTGGTTGTATATGTATAATATCCAATTTTTGTCCAAAAAAGGCAAAAATTCGCGAGGATATTTATTGAGCCGCTGCATTTTGAACTCACATTGACAACCTGCAAGTCCCATTGTTTACCGAATTTTAACAAATAAATATAGATATATTATTCTCCGAATTTCTTAGAATTGTAGCGCTTAAACTTCATGAATGATAAATTAGAAGCTTATGAAAAAATGTCCTCCCTACAAAAAGCACCAAAGTGACCGAAAACAGCTTATGTTTCAATTTTCAATGCGTGTGTCAAATTGAGCTGCAACTTCGGGGAAAATTTGAACTAACTATACATTCGTATCCATGATGTGTGTGATTTTCACCGATGTTAACATCCCAAGAAATAGAAAAGGTAAAGCAGTCAAAGGACAAATTTTGGAATATCCGGGCCGGAACGCTTTTGACTGAGGCAAAAACTGTTAACTAATATTTTATGAATAATTTGGAGAATTGAAATGGACTTCTACTGCACTTATTAAAAAGTCTTAAGAGATTGCAGTTTATAGTGGAAAAGTTTAGGATCTCAGTGTCATTTCTAGCTAAAGAAAAAATCTAGCATCGGGACTTCCTGGACAGCCCTCGTGTAATGAAGAGGTTTTTCTTTCTTGATATTGTACAGTATGCGATCCGTTGTGATGCGATCACAACGGCTCCTTTTAACTTATAGTTTTTGTCAATTTTATTGTACCTGCATTGTACTGTTAAATGTTAAGTAGTGCATGTATATCGGAGGCCGTGTGTAAAATGCAAATGAAATTCAACCAGCTATCGTTCAGCTTCCAGTCAACGAACGCGGTACTACATACATATGTATGTGTGTGCATGTACATTTGTACTACCTCCAGAAGCAAAGTCATACAAACCCAAACTTTAGGTAGTTTTTTGTAATTTTGCATTGCGGTATGGTGGGTGGTGATTTAACGTGGAAAGTGGGAGAAGGGAAACTGCTTTTTGTTGAATTTGCATCTAATCTGCGATGATGGTCTGTCTGTTGGTTGTCGGTAGTGATTATTGTCGGTTGGAACTTGTAAGTCGGAACCGCGATAATATTGAATACGATTAGAATTATTAGAATGCAGAAGGCTTAGAAAACTCCTGATCTGTATGTCCAAACTGGTTACAGTACAGCTATCAATCAGTGCAACGTGCAGGTGCAACTATCCAGATCAGTGTTCTGGGCTGATTAGGGGGCCTGTTGGAACAACATAAAGGGACGAGGCGAGGCAAGTATACTGTATCATATCATAAAGCGCGACGCACGACACGGCACACCGTCGGCCTATTGCTCGTGCTGCAGATGCAGATGAACTATTGTCTTAATAATAACCTTTGTTGGTGTGAGTGAGTAACAAGTAACCTTAGTAGGTTAGGCTCGGTTTGTCGAGGTCGAGATCCAGAGACCTCTTTGTGTCACGCTTCTGGGTGAAACGCTTCTTTCACTGGAACCGTAGTAACAGCGTTGAGCGTGGTAATCGTAAGCGTATCGTTCGTATTCGTAAGCTATCCGTCATCCTTAACCTCAACCTCAATCAATCAGATACCGCATAGCTAGGCAAGCTTGAAGCTTAATCCGCGTCCACACGAAGTTACAGTTACAGATTTTGTATGGAGTGTTGTGGAATCGTTGAAAGAGTTGCCACTGCATTCAGCATTTTATTAACATTTTCAACACATTTGTTTTATTGGGGGCGGGGGGATTATATTTCAAGGACATTAGCTTCATGGTTTGTAGTCTATCTAGTGTCTTCGCTTCATGCTCGTGCTTGCTATGTATTTTCTTATTTCCAAGGCTCATCAAAAATGACGGAGACTAAGGAAGACTCTCGAGCTGAAATGCTCCGTAGTATGACAAAGGAGGTCTCCCGAAAGTTCAAGCTTGACGGACCTATAAAATCTCTCCCAGAATCTGCGTCATGTTTATCCCAACTCCTCAACACAAAATTCAAGCTGCGTCTATGCAATCTCGAACGCTGGCGGATCGAACGAGAAGATAATACCCTTGATTTTCGATATAGCGATAAGGAGATAACGGTGAGTAAAAATCAGTACAAATTCTACAGATGACGACAGACAAGGTATCTCGGCTGTTCGAATCTGATTAGATACCTAGATACCTAGATACTTACCTAACCGATGCATTTGATCTTAGAAGGTGTTCAGCGCTAGAACAAAGGCGACAAGGTATCAGCAGGCATCAGGCATCCAGTGCGACAGGAGACAGGAATTAATAATGATTATTCGTGATCTAATGAACGTTGCCACATTTCTTTCCAGGAAAAATATGTGGAACTACAAGAGTCAATGACAAAGTACTACACCGAGTTACTCAAGTACAATATTGGAGTGCTGAGTGAGAGAAGGATTATAAATAAAATGGTGGTCGCTGTCAACCTAGGAGATGGAGTATTTAGAAGAGCTTTTATTATGGAAACTGAGCAAGACCCGCGAAGTCGCATCGATTTTCCGAAGTATAATCTCCAGCTTCTGGAAAGCAATACTTCCGTTTGGTTGGAACCTCAGTATAGACTGATGTACATGGTGAAAAAGTTCTTGGATCTTCCTTGTCAGGTATGGTATGACTGTATCACCGATAGACGTATTTTAAAGGAATTCGACGTTGGAGGTTGGATTTTGTTACAACTATTTGTAATAGGTGTTCCAATTTTTCCTGAAAAATACTGAGGACTATCATGAGCTCGTTGAATTCAGAGATGCACTCTGCTCGGTTGTGAGTAAAGAAGATGAGCTTGAGGCTGAAGGTCATGTGGAAAACGAAGAAGGCGTTATGTTTGTGACGTTGTGGAGTCCTAAATTCTCTGATCCGCTGAATCAGGTTCTTCGAGAAATGACTGTTTCTGCATTGAAGGAACCCAATCTCCCACCCGTTAGTTCAATACTTCTCCAACTTTTTTTTTGCAAAACAAGTAAAGGCTCTGTGAAGTTTGAAATAATTAAGCTCTGTTTTAAAACTATGGTTCTAGAACCTTTCTATTACTACTATGCTTGCTTGATAGGCTCACAAGTTTATGTCAATACTTCTGTTCAATTTAGGTCGGCGAGGTTTTCAGTGCTGTCCATCTCTCTCATATTGAGGCGGATGGCGTCGTTTCCCTCCAATTTGGATCCTATGTACATAACCTCTTCAAAGAAGTGGAAAGGAGTATTTCCAAAAGTATTTTTGACAATTTATCAAAAATGGGACCATATAGTATTGATACTGGGACCATTTACTTAAACTTTTGGGAATCCGCTCTCTACCGTGTGAGAATTCATCATAAGCCAGCAGCAGATTATAAAGCTGTGTTAGTTAATTATATCGATTATGGGAACTACGAGGAGGTTGCGATTTCGGACCTTGTTCCATGTGCCCTAGTCAGTCCACATTTTGCAAAGTTTAAACCGCAGGTAACTCTATACATATATAGTATTTATGCGAACTGACCAGAATTAATCTCAACCGTTCTTCGAAATGCAACACTATTCTAATTGGGACCGAACTTTAACTTACCTTTTGTTTCAAGGCTATTCAAGCCCAATTAGCAAATGTTGCCTCTATCGACGTGGTAAAACTCCATGAGATGGTGAAGTTGGAAATTAATCCTGAAATATATGTTCAAGTAAGTTCGAATGTCGAGTTGGTATTTGTCAAGTGTTTAAAGGATTTTATTTGGCAAACGTTGCAGTTCTCCAAATCCAAAATCATAGTAATTACGAATTTTCAGACGTATCGGGAAGCTACAGAAGAGGGATTAGCAGTGGTTGAGCTTCTTATAAAGGAATGTGATCGGAGGAGTACGAACATGAGCGTTGACATTGTTGAAGCAGAGAGTGAAAGCAGTCATTATATTAAAAACGTTTGTATTCAAACCAAAGCTGCAACTGCAACTAACGCTGAACCGAGCAAGAATGCGGACACAGAAGATGAGCCTTCTCCAATAGTGCAGCTTAGCGTCAAAGTGAACGAAAAGATTCCATTCCGGCTGAGTGAACTAGCTCTGAACGAGAAATTTGCACAAGCATGGGAACGTCCAATGTTGAGTCCAACAGCCACATTATTGCGCCCTCAAAGACTGAACCTATTTCTGGACATCGAGGCAACAAATTGGTCATTTCCTTCAGAAATTCCAATTCGCTTAGAAGTTGGATCAATTTTGGACATAATTGTACTGGAAGTCTTGGATATCTCCAACTTCGTTGTAAGTTGAATCTTCATGATGTTAGGAGCTTAATTAAGCATACTGCTGCTCAGAAGCAACCCGAACCTGAATTATACATATAATTGCCCAATATATGTAAGTACTTTAGATTGCACCGGCGCACGGAGTACAATTGGTGACGGATATTGAATATCAAATGTCAAACTCAACGTTGTATGCATTAACATATAAAGAGGACTATGAGAACAAATTCCATCCGTAAGAGTAAAAAAACGTGTTGATTCCAACATCCTCGATACTCCGAGTCACTGGTGTCTAGTACGTTGAACTGTTTGTCTTTATATAGGTCCATCAGAAATAAAGGGTTTTTTCCGAAGAAAGGGATGCACTATGCACTCTACGATGAAGCGTCTTATCCCGAGCGCCGCTACTCCAGGTACTTATACCGTATTCGTATTCGTGAAGCTTTTTTTTCTCAAATTCGAATTGATATCCAACATTGAATATTGAATTTACAACTATCGCTTGTCATTTGTCTTCTTTTCAAACTAGAGTTCGATTGATTGAAGATCCGCCATTACCATCAGTATCAGTCTACAGCAGTGCTCTCAAGAAAGTGGAAGTAATATTGATTGACTATGGTCTTCGTCAAGCTGTAGCTCTATGGAGGCTCTTTTATCTCGAACCACAATTTTGTCGACTACCACCTCAGGCGGCTCTCCTTAAGTTGTGTAAGTGTAATAAAGTGCATGCATACACACTTTTTTGTACTCACTCCGAAGTAATATTTCTTTGAACCTTGACATCAGCCTATAAACCATCATCGGAGACTAACCCCACGCATTTTCATCACATGCTTCGAAACAAATTCCATCTTCAGCGTATGTTGGTGAAAGTCTTCAGTTTTAAATATGGATCAAATACTGGTCTTTGTCTTATCGGTGGAGATATTTACAAGAATTTTCCGTAAGCAAATTAATTAGCTATTAGTTTTTCTTTTCCTAATTGGACAATATTTCAAGTAACTTCGTTTGGTAATATGCACTTCAGGTTTGGACCTCATGTCGGATTGACTGAATCTCAAACTTTGTCTGCTGCACAAGCTGAGAAAATCATAATGAGTGAGTTGTCGATCTTTAACCTAATTTGAGTCATAGTTTATATTTACACAATTCGCAAATGCTGATTTTAATGAATAAGAAGGTGGTAGGTTTTTAATCCAATGCATTTTGCTTGCAGAAGGCAAAGTTCAACTCCAGAAATTGCTCGATGTATGTGATAAGAAAATGAAACCAGTGGTCCCGGTCCCAGCAGTATTGCCAGCAGCAGCCCTATCAACAACTCCAGCGACAGCGGCAGCTCGAGTAAGAGAAATTGCCTCAGTGGCTCCAGTACCAGCCCGAAGAAGCCCGAGTAGTAGCTCGAGCAACTGGCTCAATAGTAGTAGTTCCAGCTCCATCGACGGCCGCAGCAGTGCAGGCGCAGCCAGCACCGGTTGAAAAGCGGCTCATTTCTCAGTCCCAATTGCGATGTCAACATCAACAGCAACGACATCAGAGTAACCAGTTTCTCAATGCTCCATAGACGTTTGAAGGGATATCGAATTGAATAACATCCGGAGTGTTCGAATCGAAAAAGGAATTCTCAGTACAATGACGACAGTATGGTATTACTGTTTGGCGATATATAATTAATTATACGACTTGAATGGATTTTTAGAACTCATTCATAGAAACGAATCTACATAGTTACCGCTGAAGGAAGTATTTCTCGGTATTATAAGTTTTAACAAGTTGTCGCGTTAGATCAGTAGTTTAAGCTCCTTCTTAGCTGCCAGTAGTTGTAGTCAATTATTTGTAATTTGACAGCCCCACAAATCGATTTTCTGATATTTAATAAAGTCTGTTGAAAAATTACTTGTATCTTGATTTCACCTGTCATCAATCGCCCACTACTACCACTAGCAGCATCAGCTATCTGATTTCGAGTTCCAGGTATCTTTCTGTTTGAATTATGATTATGAATCATTTGCAAGATTTGAAGTTGTTCTTATTTTGATTATACTTTACTTACTTACTTATCTAGATGCAATGCTCAGTAAAACGAGTTCCTGATTCGTTTGAACGAAACCCAGATATAAAGTAGACTGGCTAAAACCGGGAAGAGAATTTTTAGTAATTTGTGCTTACAGATAAACATGCAGTCGAGCGGTAATAAAGAAAAAGTCGAATGAAGTATATAGGCGCACACTTTGGCGTAGTTCTGACTTTTGAATATTATTTACATATTTTCGGCTTCCCAATCTACTGATACATATAATATAGTACTACATCTACATAGACACTTGTGTACAGAGGAAACGTCGAATGCAATTTAGCTACGGGTGGACTCAAACCTCGCTAATCAATTATCCTCGTGACTCGTTCACCAAATTGTGTTCAGTTCATTCATATTAGATACGTTAAATGTGGATACCTGGCGAGATCACGCTGACTCACGGGAACGCTGAAGAAACAAAATGAACATATTATATTAGTAACGAAGTTTGAATGGTTGAAGACTCTCCGTCCTGAGGCTGACAGGGAATTGTAGAAGACAATTATTTATAACGATTTTCATTCTAGCTAGAGGTATATGAGTTAATATTTCGGACTTACCATATTCGCACTCTCGACACACTGAGCAAATTCTTTGACGACATGTGAACATCTGAGAGTTTCAGTAGGATTCGAAGCGTAACACTCAGCAACTTTAGCTGATATATCCTTGCAACGAGAGCTTCGCTTCTTCGGTATTAATTTAGCCAATTTCTCTAATTCTTTATTAAATTCATTTTCGGAGGCGAAGGCAGAACTCACGTACTGAAAATATAATAATTGTATACATTAGCATTCATCCTTGAATGAGTACAGGACAGGTGATGGAATTACGAAATTGTTAATTAAGAGTTAGTTCAGTATTTTACAGTACACCTTGTTCACTTTCTTCAAATACGATACATGAAAATTGTCAACCTGAAGTGTAGGAGTCTCTGCCACTGTTTCTCGTACAAGTTAAAATTTTCAAACAAAGAAGAGACTACGCATATTCTTTGTCATTTGCACTAATATTTATCAACTTTCAGAAGAAAAAAGGTTAGCTGCCCATTCGGGAAATTCCTGTATTTCGGAGTACGAAGAAACAGATTTGAGTTGATTGATCTATGGGCACGTAATTAAATATATTATCAGTAACAATATACAGAAACAGATTTAGGCGGTCAATAGATGTATACGGTGAGCAAAGAGTAGGAATCATCAAAATAAACAGTAGCGAAGCATAAATATATTAACGTGCTCTGGTCATGAGTTGGTAAACTTACTCTTGCTTCTAATTCTCTCAATTTCGTCCGCCAAAAGCGATCATTGGCATTAATCTCTTCGTCTTTTTCCTTCCGGACTTGGATGGCCGAGACGGTTTCAAGGTACTGCTGGCCACTTGAGTCAACACTTAACGCAACTCTTTCGGACTGGGAAGCTGAATGCACCTGCTGGCGTGGATCTGGAGAAATAGAAACAAACAAAATGCAATTGTAGTACTTAGTATATTAAAGGTGCACTTTAATTTTTAATATGCATAGAAGCATATTTCTATGCTATTTTTCGGGCTTAAACAAATACAACTTAATTTAACATGATTGATTTTCATTGGTAATTTTCATTTGAAGTTTTAGAGAAAGGGAGAGAGAGATGGCGAAATCTCTGGCCTTCTCGAAGCCATTGGGTTAGAGACGCGCTACAATAATTCAGTTAATTTTCGAAGTCTGAAACATATTCAGTACTAGCAGCCCCTCGAATCAGTACTGCCTACTGATCTGGATCGTTGTATTGGTTACATTAAGGACTAAAGAACTGAAAAATGTATATTTGAAAGGTCGCACTTTCTTTTTCCGATTTATTCACAGGGATTTGCGTTCAGTATCCTAGCTGCAACAAATTCAGTACTTCTTAGTTACTGACTGGTGAGCCTTATAATCCTTTTTAATCATTTTCCTATCCCGATCCCGATTCCCTATCGATAAACCATCACAACTGTAAATTCAATTAAAAGCAGGTTTTGCCTTCGATAAACCACCTCCATACCTCCAACCACGTACGGCCAACTACTACTCAACCGCAAAATACTTGCGAAAAGCAATACGAAAAGGTAGAACAGAATCGGCTACCCTGGGTTAGGATACGGCTGCTGCCAGGACAATTGTTGATGGAAAAGCTGTCATGAGTAGTGACTGACAGAAGGACAGCTTACATTTCGTCTTTCGTCACTGCATCAAATCCCGACCTAAATTGCCTAAAAACAGTCTCCCATACCACTACATTTCACTCACGGACTACTTACATACCACAAGGCGTTGAAAAAAGTTGTGTGACAAAATGATATCCCATACATAGAGCATACACAGTAAGAGCATTTTATTGAAATCGATTAAGATTAAGGTGATCTTCTCAATCTTTCACAAAATTACATACGATCTCACCTTGTGTCGTATCCTGACTGAGTGGCGGAGCAGCTGCGGCTGTTGCCTTCGCCTTGTCCATCCCTGTCTTCAGACGATTTATAACATCATTTGTAACCTATTAAATTCGATTCAAAAACAACTAATCAATTAGAGAACTGTGAAGATATCCGAAATACATGGCTATTGTTCAGTTGCTATAGTAGGACAAAAATGTTGTCTCTTCAAATGAAATAGCAAGCTTAGCATAGGCACCTCGGTTGAACTAAATGGAACAACATGTCTTTTCCAGGTTTGCCTCATCCTTTGGTGGGTATTGCTACCTGTATCCATTGTCGCCTTCCACTATCATTGTCATCAATTATTGCCATTCACCGTGGAATGCAACGTGTGATAATTCAAATTGTGATAGGTAAAATTATTTAAACAACAATTTAAGCATTCCTCTTTTGTATAGAAATTATAGTTAAAATAAATCGAAGTTTTTCAAGTCTCCGGCGTTACAAAATCCCAGGAGGATAGAGCATTCTCCTTTGGCTGTGTTCCGTTAAATCCGGCGAGTCCAATAGTCTTTAGAGACACACATACAATAATGTTCTTGCTGCAGTGCGCGATGCTGGCCGCAGCTAGGGATGTTAACGTTTCGGAAACGTTCACGAAACGGAAACGAAACGGAATTTCGTTTCGTTTCCGTTTCCTACTTTTGGAAACGTTAGCTTAACGTTTCGTTTCCGTTTCTTGTAGGAAACGAAACGGAAACGAAACGGAAACGAAACGGAAACGAAACGGGAAACGGTTTGCTCCTGCGTAGTTAATA
>JAQFYU010003399.1:0-10105 GCA_034694905.1 Ceratophysella granulata | reverse complement strand
AAAGGACAAATCGATAGGGAATCACACAAGCACTTGGGCTTTTCTTCTCACTCCGATAATGGCACACGACACGGTTCTAGTCCAGTTGTCTACTTTTGGTCCTGCTCTTTCCTGTATAGTGTATAGCCCATATTGAAACTGGCTGGACAATCGTCATCATCAGAGATCAAATTTTCAAGTTCTATGTAAATTCACTAATGCGACACTAGCTGGAATCATTTGTTACCTGTGTTTTGAATTTGTTACAGTTGAACGCTTAATTAACAGACAACCGATAGTGTTGTGCAGTATGTCATCGCTATGTCTTGAGGCCCGTTATTTGAAAATATTAATTTCAATGGCACATTTGGCATTGTACTACGTTGCCGTGACAGTCGATCCACTTTTATTTGTAACTTGTAACCGAGGTGAGCATCATCAACATTTTAGTGATTCGATATACAGAATTAGAAGAAATTGAAATGTGTAGGATTACGTTGCCAGGACATTCGTCACTGGCAGTCATGTTGAAAAAATTTGTTGTGTGACAGACAAAATACAGAATATAGAATACACACAACTTCTCGAAAGTATAAATAGTGATGTGATTTACCGGTTTTATCTACCGGGTTTTCATGTGGTTTCATCTTTCATCAATAGCTTGCGATTTTTCCGCAGATCGGAATTTTTTAGCTTCCCAATGGCTATGTGTATACTAGCTGCCCGACTTCGTCACACAGAGTTGTGAGTTGGGAGTCTGCATAATGAATCGGGTTAGAGTGTGTACAATGTTGGAAGTACTATACAGTAATTGCTTTTACACATCAACATATTTGTTGAAACCCGCGAATGTCAAGTCGATAATACTAATTTCAAAAACTCATTTAGCATTGTAGTAAGTACTACGTTGCTATGACAGCTGAGTCATATCTGTAAAGTTTTATGTGGAACGGGGTTGGAACATCATCAACACTTTAAATCTTTGGAATCCGGAAATATAGGATAAATTGAATTATGCAGGATTCTGTTGCCATGCCATTGACCAGAGGTAACCTTGTTGACAAAAGTTGTTGTGTTGTTGAACGCTGCTCCGGGATGTCCTCCCGGCATCTTATAAGAAGGCAAAAAATAAGGCCAGGGCGAGCCCTACACCACATAGCTATGTTGCCTCCTATCAGGATGTTGGGTTTTGAAGGTAGAGTAGAGATTATCGTCTGCTCACAGACAGAATGATACATATTCCATACATACAGGATTTAATTTAAATAGAATATTGGGGATTTTCTTCGCAGAAATTCTCAAAATTCGCTTGTGATAAATTTTAGAATTCGTTTGATATTTTTTATTTAGAAAATTTTATCATTTTTTACAAGCTTGACTTTTTTAAATCGTATTTCGGTTTCAATAATTTTGAACACGTTATACGTTTATAATTTTACAGATTTTTTTAACAGATTTTTCCTGTGATTCTTTGAATGTTCCTTTCAATTAAAGCGTTTTGAATGCGCTAGGGTAATAACACTTTATATAATATTATAGCATACAATATTGTAGCAAAGATTAATTTTGACAGTTTTCCAGAATTTTGTTATCAATTTCTAATTTATGATGATTAACCAAAACAAATTCTCTTTCAATTTATGTCAATTCAATGACTACGCATTCCTCTGATGCGCAGAAAGCCGGAACGCATTAGCTCAAACTGAACTACAGTTTAACAGGTAGGCTCAAACTGAGGTAGCGGTGTCGCAGCATACAGCATAGCAGCGTATGCGTCTAGTACTCATCCATGTAGAAATTATTTCAGTTCTATTCGACTACGGAATGAGTTGTTTGTTGTTATTGTTATGCGCTTCTGGGAGTGTAAAGTGTTGTGGATCCAGACTGGGAATTCGAAGTGCTCAGGTTCCTAGAGTTCAGTTCGAGTATCCAGTCGACAGAAGAGAAAGTAAACCAAATTGAGAAAAGGAGAGAGGGAAAGGCATAAAGCACAACATAAAAGATAACATTACCATGTTTTCACTCCTGCTTCCAACTAAGAAATTCTTCTAAATATATACTTTACAGTACAAGTCCTACTTTCGGCTCAGCTATATACCAGGTGGGACTTATAGTGAAAGTATTGCCTATTTTGTCGCTGAACGAAGTCACCAATTCGAAATATAATTTTAAAAAGTGTCACGCTGCTGTGTAAAAAATCTAAATACAATTTTGATTACACGCTATTCTATTTTCTATTTTTAATAGTGTCAAATTAGTATGAAAAATTGTACATTTAAGAAAAATTGAAACACTGCTTGACCAATTTGACCATCTTTCAATTAATAATCAAGGACTTACCTGTTTTTTAAAAATCGAAACTTGCCATATCCTTAATGCCAAAATTAGCGGCAGGTGACGGGCTTCAGCAGCTTTAGGCATATTGTTTAGAAGAAAGTAGACAGGGATATAAAAACAAACAGAAAAGAAAGTTGATAGTTTCCCATTTTTACATAGACTGTATGGATACGGATGGATTGAGGGACTTAAGACGATGACGTACCTCAAGACGTCGTTGAGGCCCTATTTCTATCCTTCTGAGAGCTTGTTTAGCATTTCGTGGAGTGGCGGTGCTTTGATTTCATGGCATATGAGGACTTTCTCCAGCAAAACAGTGCAGAGTCTGGGTACATATTCGGGATATTTGCAATACTGAAACTGGGTTCCGGGTTCGGCTATAGGAGGATACACGCATATGCCGTTGTATGTAGTCAAGGCACGTTGACACATTCAGTTCTAAAATGATTCAGAATTTTGAACGTATTTAAATGTCATATGCTGTACAGGTATTTATGGACGCTCTGTGCACATTTATGATGTGGGATAAAATTGAATGCAATAAATTCGGAAAATATGAATGGAAAACAAGGAATTGGGATGATTAGTCGCATTTTTTGATGGTGGAAGGCATATGCGATTCTATGTTGTAGAAATATGGCAAGTGGCAAGTGCGTGTTCAAATTTCAAACAAATCTACTTGCCATAAAACACAAGGTTCAAAGACATGCTTACATGTTGTTTTACACGGGATCTAGCTAATTTATTTTGGCAAGCAAAGCTATATCTCGCGTGGGTGCTACCCTGGGAAGCAGAATACATCCCATAAACATAAAAATGTGGCAAGTGAAAAACTCCCTTGTACTTGACGTGTAAGAACCAACATTGAATTTTGAAACGAATTTTTACAAATTTGTAAAATTCCCTGTGGATTTTAATTTTAAAGGTATAAAATGAAGCTTTTTCTCAACACTCAACTCCCTGAAAGGAACTCTGTATGCAACTCTGTATAATATAGTCTTCAGCAGCGTAGAGCATTAGAGAAGTGAAGTCAAGTTTACTTTTGCTTTCTGCCTTTTCAAGATACTCCAAGAATTAATGTGCCCTATAATTTCGTCGCTTCATTTCATATCAAAGTTGGAGAAAGTTCTCAACTGTCACCTTCCTCTGTCACTTCCTTCTCATCATTTCTCAGGCTAAGGAACTTGGGGAATGTCAGGTCAATTTCCATCCTTCCTTCATGTGTGCTTTTGACGCTGACTCGTCTCAACCACTTTCTACATAAATAACTAGAAGGTGCACAGCATTGCATAGGCAAAATAGGGGTTAAATTAAAAGCTGTTTGTGAAATGGGTAGCTATGTAGCTTTTTGTGTCCTATTTTCTAAGAATTAAATAAAATTCAGAATTTTTTTAAAAGAACCTTTGAAGTGCTCGAACATTATAAGTATCGACTGTATGTTTAAAACAGCCGATTATTTTAATCCTGCAGTTATATCAAATAGACTGCAGTTGTTTTGAAAAAGGAGAAATATTAACGCCTGCCATAGAGTGACACTTTCAATTGTAAAATTCTGAAATTAAGATATCGGCTGGCAATATTTGTGCTGACGAATGATCGTATGCACATAAAACGATTTAAATATGTAAGTACTAAAATATGCACCATACATTTCATTTTTTTGTCTATGCACGAAAATATACGCCATAAATGTCAAAATTTTATGTCTTCACACAAAATATGCACTAAAAATGTCAATATTTTATGTATACACTAAAATATACACCCCAAATTTCAATATTTTACATCTTCACTAAAAAATATGCACAAAATGTTATTATTTTATGTATACAACAAAAATGCACAAAAAAATACCAATATTTTACGCATACACTATAATATACACCATACACCAAACAACAATTTTTATGCAACAATACGCGTTTAAATTTCGAAAAAGTAGGTACCTAGAGCCTTCGTAAGACTGTGTCTGCCAAGTTATAAAGAAGCCAAAGGTGACAACATCAAAAACTTTAAGTCACAAATAAATTTAAAATTTCAACTAAGAATTAACAATAATTGCTTGCAAACAATTTCTGGCTGTAAGCTTATAAAATATCAAAATTCTTCTAAAAAGTTCCATGAACGTTGCATAGATGTAGAACTATATGCTTAAGAACTTAAAAATATGAACCAAAATTAGTAGGAAATACATCAAAATGTGAAACTATGTACTAAAACCTTAGAATTTAAAAATGAATGCACAGCAAAAAATTAAGTTCAAAAATCCAAAGAGAACTCCTGAAAAATAAGATATTTGCATAAGAAACCTTTCCTTAGTTGTCACTCAGTAAGCAATACAAATGATGCTCAGCTTACAATTTAATTAAATATTCTCAGAATCCAACTTGCAAATTTTCGACAACAATGGAAACAAACCGGAGCACTCGTAGATTTAGAATTGGCACAGAACCCAGAACGTACATGAATCGCCTTTCCTACTGGAATACAGACTACTCTGCATTTCTATTAGTTGTCCCAAGCCATTCCGAATTTCCCCTTTCAAACTCAATTCAATACAAAAGTCATTAAGCCAGGATGCATTTTTGATGAATGTGCGGTGACAAAAAGGGGAAGGCTTTTCTTCTTCAGCTCAAAAAAAAATACAAGAAGAGGAAAATCCTGTTTTTTTCTCATGGAACGAAACGACAACGACAAGGCCCGGGTTCTTCTTTTCTTATGCGGAAAGAATGAAGAGCTCAAGATTAATATTAAGTTCACATTCGCACACTTCCCCTTTCTATTTTCCTTACTTCATACACGCGGCTTCCACTTCTTTTTATCAGTTTATCCAATTCGGGTAGGGTACGCTAATACGAACCTAGGGACTCGTTTTAATGCTGGAATTTGAAGTAAATCCATGGAACAACAGTCGAGCTTCATCAGATTGTGCGTCTTAATGCTTTTATGGTACCTCCAATCTATGGCCCTCTTTGGTGCTTAGGTAAAATTGTGATGTATCGGGGTTTTCAAGATTGTACTTCTGGATTTGGGTTTAGGAATATACAGAATAAGCACGAAAATTGTACACCTTTGAAATTCTTGAAGGTTGAAACGAAGAGCTGAATTAACAATGAATTTAATTGAAAATATAGCCGACAGGAGGATGTAACTTTTCCAGATTTTTGAATATGAATATTTCTTGACTATTTTTTGAATTCTTAAAAAAATAAATGAAATGGTCCTGGAGCGATAACGTAAATGGGACAATGACAACAATCTTTCTAAATTGTGAGAAATTAGGAACGAGGGTTGTTTCACAAGTTTCCATGTTTTTAAGAGTTTTTAAAATAGGTAATGTAATAACTGCTTTTTCATCGAACACTACATAAATATGTGAACAGCTTGAATTAAAATATAATAGGTTTTATATAATCGATATACTAATTGTTACTAATTACTAAAATTTTGTCACTGCACATTTTTCGTCAAATATTTTCACAATGTTATGTTCTGGTGAAAATATTAACCTTTACCAAGAATGAAATAATTTATTTTAAATTCTGGACTTATTACTAATCTATATTTCAATTCTAAACATAGAAAAATGAGAGAGAAATGCGGGAAACGATTTTTAATAAAGAAATACAGTAAAAACCTTTGTTATGATGAAACAATGAAAAATTGTTTCTCATATCATTTTTTTTAAATTGCCCACCGTAATATTTTATCGTTGGTGAGTGTTTCAGTTCAATTCATTCATTTATATTTGTTTTACAGTTTTTCAAAATAAAACATAAACTCGTGAGACAACCCTCGTCCCGGTTTGTATTTATTTTAATAAGATTTGCGCTGCTGCTAGTCCGTTTGTGAACGTCAACTTGGTAATTTTTTTTTAAATACCCATACCCGTAAAATACCCATATTTTTCATAATTTTTGAAACAATATTATGCTGAAGCTATTTTAAATCTGATATTTTTCAATGAAACCAAATTGAATTGGATTTAGCTTTTCATTTCATTCAGAATCTAAATAATTTCAAAGGCGTGACAATTCTCGTGCCAACTCTGTATACCCAATATATTCAGACAAACAGAGATGCATTGTAGCTCGAAATGCTTTTGAATGAGTGACGGTCGTTTGGTTAGCATAAAATAGTGGTTTACAATGATGTATTACTTGCAGGTGACGGATGTGAAGCGAGACATGCTCTCCATGCGAAGTGATATTGACATGGTTCATCATGTTAAGGAAGAAATGGATGACTTGAGAGAGTGTGTCGAGCGGATTGACGAGCAATCACGGAATCGGAAAACAAGACTCTTAGAACAGGTGAGTGAGGCTTTAGTTCCAGACTACTCCTAGATTTATATATGTTCAGGACTTTCACTGCTTGGCATTAGCTTAACACTATCCTACTTGATCTTAAGCTTTCTCCTGGGTCTCAGCTTTTGGGAGTATTTAGGTAGGGATGGGCGTTTTGTGGCTGGGCTTAACTGAAGCTCAACCCTGCTATTTGTAAATAATTAAGTCTCCAAAGAGCCCGACCGAAGGAGTTCCCTAAGCCAATTATAAATACCTTATTTCCCCAATCAAGCCTCCTCTAATTGCTTAAGCCAACAGAAATGTAGTTCCCTGTGTTTTCTCCTATCTCCTATACGCACTTATCCAATATGGAGAATTTCAGTAGAGCGAAACTCTATAAAAATTTAAGAACGGACAAAAACTGAGGACTAAAAATGTACAGATTGTAGTGTATTCTCCAATTGTATGGCTAATTTTGGATTCATAATAAGTTAACGTACAGCCAGTTTTTCTTTATCAATAATAAAATGTATTAATTTGCGTTGTTTTATAGAATTTAATGTAAAAAAAATAATATACACTCAAACAGGAGCGTGACTAGCCTTTTATTTGGTTGTTGGAAGTACATGCAGTTCTATGTTGTAGAAATACGGCAAGTTCAGTTTAAATTGCCGGAGGCCCATTTTCCGTATTACAAAACGTATAAAGACGTGCATCCACATGTTGTATTATGCGATAACTGGTTTTGGCATTGCTCGGGCATTCAACTCTATCTCAAAGCAGGCAAAATGTGCACAGGGAATTTTTTATATATAAAACTACATAGTTGTGAACATAATTAAATGTAGTAATGAATGTAGCCCTCTCTGCACAATATTGCCATTCCATTTTCTTTGCGGCACTTCCAACTTCTATCTAAGGGTTTCGCCGTAATGGGATACGTCGAATTGGACAGGCACCCTGGCACTAAATTCAGGCCTGGACGTGAAGCCTGAATTTCCCTCATTAAATTAACATTTCTAGTGTTTTAGTCTATGTTATGTATGTAGAAAAGCAACAACAACGCATGCCATTGAATTGATAGGTTCCGTATAAGTAAAATTTGAATTTGTCAACTGCAGTTCTAATCTAAACGGTTTCATATAATGCATTTGCAACTGCCATTTGTATTTAAAAACCGAAATTAGGATAACGAGTATTTAGCATCTGACTCGGGACAGAAGTGGTTTGGAATCGTGTTATAGTACTCGTGCCTCTGTTAAAAGCAAAAATCGAACAAGACAACGAAACCGAGACATGGAGGCGGGACTGTTTAAAACGATCACTTCACACGACGACAAAATTCGTTAGAAACCGAAAAGCGTGACATCAAATCACAAAAAAAAACGAAACACTAAAATAACGCGTATCTTTTGTTTGGGTTGACGTGATTTTAAATATCACATTTTGTAATATTTTTCTAGGAACAACTTAAGTTTTGCTGTTTGGTTAAACAAGGTTGTAATGTAAACTTCCTTCAAAATCAATTCTGTGTGAGATTTAGAAGCTGAATTTATTCTCTTCAGTTTCGCAGACGTTTCAGCAGCGTTCTGGATGCTGGGTTCCTATGCTTCAACATTTATTTTCGGATTCGGCAGCCATGAAGTACATACGCTTATGCAAAATGAATATGGGTCATGGGCAAGCGTGATGTGATGTCTGTTAATTTCCCAAAGGACAAATTGAGACGAATGCATCGTATATCGTGTGAATTCATGTAGTCGTATTATATTTCCAGCCAAAATAAAAAAATGCATAGTATAACGATCCGATATAATGGCCGGACTACGCAAATCATGGTAGCCAAGTAAAATCTTGGTACTTAGACCGGAACGAGTTAACTTTTGGTTGGATGCTTGTCAAAGTCGTAATTTGTAATGAGCTTCGTCAGAATCCGGGATGTAGTCCTAGTGCTATTTGAGCCAGGTTCCACCCACCTTTCACCTTTAACTTGAGTTTTATGTGGACAACTCTGTTCCGTGTGCCACGAAATGGTGAAAGTAATTTTCTCCTAAAACCACGAAATATCCCCAGTCCCCATTGTTTACTACCCGCTCTCCCTTTTATGTCTGTTGACTCACGAGTTTTGCCGTTAGCTCTAGCATAGCAGTAGCTTCCACTCTCCACTCCCTCATGCTTGGCTTCTCCACCACCAGGTTGATGTTTGATTAATTCGACCAGTGGGAAAAGACTGGGGTAGACCAAAGTATTAGTTTACAATCTAATGACGGAAGTCTCCATGCCTAATTTCTAAAGTGCTTCATTCAGCACCAAACAAATCCTCTTATTTCCTAGGACGGCTTTTGCGGTATTATGGCAACTGGTCCGTGGTATACTCTCGGGAGTCAGCCCGGCAAATATTGTCACCGAAAATTGACCTATTCCACCATATACCGTAATGAGTTTACACAATTAATGGATTGCGTTTTGAATAGGTCCAACTTTGCTTTAAAACGGAGCTATCCTTTGTTTTGCACTTGAAATACGAGAAAATTGAACGAAAATTTATGCAGCCTGCGTCAAATAACAGAGTTCAATGAACTTAGACCAGGTGGCTAGAATTGTAACCCAAATAAAAAAGTTTTTTTTTAAAATTTGGTCTTATATTTGGAAACCCGATTTCAGGTCGTTTTTTCTGAAAAATGCAAAATTACACCATGCATTTTGACAGGCATGCAATATGGTCACCGTAAGTTGATAGCTGATGGGAAATCAAAATATGTATATTTGCTACATGTAAACTTTTAAGGTTGCTAGGATCATTGGCCTGTGACAACGGAATTCAAATGTTTGTAATGGTCTTAAATGTATTTTAGTTTAAACAGCAGACAAAATTTGAGAGTCGAATAGCAGTTTATTTTCTTCAACTAGGAGTTAACTAAATCAAATTTTAGTATGAATAAAATTGCCCAGCAAAAGATGAAATTTAAATGCACGTGCGCTGTCATTCAAAAAATTAATATTAAGTAAAATTATGCAGATTTATCTTCATAGAAGCTCATAATTTTCAATTGTGCTTTGCGAAAGAATTGAATGCCAAAACAATTGCATGTAACCAGATGACAAGTAATACAACATGTGGATACACGTTGATTTACCTTGCATAATAGGGCAAGTGGGCCATGGCTATGGCTTCAAAGGAAGCAGGACTTGCCGTATTTCTACAACATAGAACCGCGTGCACTCTTCACAACCAAAAAATGTGGCTCATCGAGGTCTTGCTGTCGGTTTATACTTTTGAATTTTCTACGTTCAATTTTACCACGCACGTACGATGCATAATTTCACACAGAGCATCCAAAATTTACATGCTTAATGTAACTAGATGTTACTAACATTATGGACTAGCTGAAAGCCCGTCCTACGGACGCGGACGGGGGCTAATGTGCCCTCCCGTCTCCGTCCGTAGTATTACTTATAAATACAAATACCACTACCTCAACCACAATACAACCTCGTATGCC
>JAQFYU010003398.1:0-10106 GCA_034694905.1 Ceratophysella granulata | reverse complement strand
AAATCTCAAAGTATAACGATAAGCACAACAAATTGGAAAGTCCCACATTCCTTAGAGATACTCTGTCATTCATTTCAGCATAATTTTAATAAGTCATTCATTTGTGTGCGTTGTATACAGAACTTCGCACGATGAAATTGATCTTAATAATTTAGATCTTCTTTTTGGCGAGCTGATATCGTATAACAAGAAATTATTAATTATGGGTGATTTTAATTTTATTCTAATTTCCATACCGGGTGCTCATAGACATAAATGTGTTCAGAAGCTAACGAGCATAATAGACAAACACGGGCTAGTACAAATTGTGAATCAGGCTACTCGTGGAAACAGCCTTTTAGATATTATCAATACAAATGACAGGTCTATGAACTCGTCAGACGTACTAGTTTAAGATTTCAATGTATCCGATCACAAACTAACAAGTATTACTCTGAGCACTAGAGTTAAACGTTTAAATGAGTTCAAGACGATGACATATCGTGACTATAGGCGTATCAATATTATGGAACTTAATAGAATTGTCAGTGAAACTACATTTACAAATGACGACATAATGAATATAGATGAGTATTTTAAGTTTTTCACAGCAGCAATAACTAATTTGTTTGATTGTGTAGCTCCTGAAAAGCAAATTAAGGTTAAGAAATAGGAGTTTAATTTTCCTGTTTCTAATCACACAAGAAAATTACTATTTGAATCTCAATTCCATTATCAACGTTGGCGAGCCACAAAAATAGCATATCACTTAAGTAAACACAAATTGCTTAAAGTTGAAATAAAAAGAGCTCAAACAAAAGATGCGAAAGGCCACATTCAAACAAGTATTGACGCTAAAGAAATATGGAACACACTATCTAATATGTTTAACATATCTTTTAAGAAAAACGGAAGCTGCAAGTACGATGCACTTGACCCTGATTCTATGAATTGTTATTTTGCTAGCGTACCCTTCCCACCAGGTGTAACCCCAGTTAATACATTAGATGCAACGGTTACTAATTCTGAGCCGGAAGAAAGTCTATCTTATGTTCACAAAGTTTCGAGAAACGACTTACTTGATGCATGGAAGAAGTCAAAGAGAAAACATTCTACATGCATGGACGTGTCTGGTATATGCAAAAGAATGGTAGCTATACTGATTAATTATGAAAATTTTTGTGAGCATTTACTTAGGTTTTGTAACTTTAGCTTCAGGATAGGAAAAGTCCCAGCAATCCTAAAGATAACTAGAATTGTCCCGATACCCAAGGTACAAAGTGCTGAACTAAACGCTCATTTTAGACCAATATGTATTTCACCATTTTTATGACTTTGTTGGAAAAAATATATTTTAAGCAGCTAATGGTCAGCCGGTCATCAATCTTATGTAAATTCCAATTTGGAAGTAGACAAGGCCATTCAGCTGAACACGCAATGATTGCGTTGGTCGATGGTATACGAAAACAGATTGACTCGGGAAATGCATCAGTTGTGGTTAGTTTGGATTGGACTTAAGAAACGCGTTTCCTTCTGTGCACAGGGAATCACTATTGTGTAAGATAAAACAAAAATACAACATTTCGGACTTTTGGCTAAGGGATTACTTTGACAATCGTAAACAGTTTGTTGACTTAAATGGTGTCCTATCAAAGCAAGTGTACATTACATCGGACTTATACAAGGTAGTATACTTGGGCCGCCATTATTTACATACTATATAAATGATCTGCCTGATGTGGTACAGCATGCCATGCCTCAGCTTTATGTTGATGATACCAACTTTGTATTTTCGGGTAAATGCGATATGTTAAGCAAAATTAAGAGAGAAATAGAATCTGACCTTTGTAGAGTAAATGAATGGGTAATTGAAAACAAATTAATGATTAATGACGATAAGACCAAAAGTTTAGTGTTAGGTACAAAACATAATCTGAGAGGTTTGTTGGATTTTTCATTTAGCTTTAATGGTATTCTCTGTAAGTCATGTAGCAGTCTGAAGTGTTTAGGTCTTACGTTGGGCCCCACACTATCTTGAGAACCCCATTTCAACAATGTGATTAAGTCGTGTAATATCAGACTATGTAGTCTATACAAGATACGTGAATTCACCCCTGAACATATCAGGAAAACAATTGGTAACTCCTTTATTTTAAGTCTAATTGACTATATGTCTCCCATATGGAACTCATGTACAAAAAGGTACTAAAGCGGATAGAAAATGTTATCCGGTCGGTCGCTAGATTTGTATTGGGAATAAGAAAATATGAAAGTATCGCTAATGAAATATGTAATCAACTCAGGTGGCTTTTTCCAGATGAAATGTGTGAGTTCAAAATATTGTGCGTACTTTATAAGTTAATCCATGTGCAAAAGATTGACTTTTTTTCGGAATATTACAATTTCCAAGGTAATCACTGTTATAATACCAGAGGCAATAGACAACTTCATTCTAACTTTAACCCAATAGGATCATACGGTTATGCTACTTATCAATACAACTAAATTCATTTGTGGAGTAAATTAACTGAAAATTTGACTGTTAAAATCTTTCCATGTATTTAAGCGTAAGTTAAGAGAACACCTGTTAATTAAGCAAAAAATTAGGCTAAGTGTAATATAGGATAAGAAGCAAAACTTAATTCATCTACTTCAAAATGACAATAACAGATAATGAAATTGTAATTTTTGTCAGTGTGTGCATTTCAGTGTAACTCCCAGCAATGGGGTTCTGATAGTGCTTCAATTAAATATCTGTAAGTACGATACTCTGGACTTTTGGTTGAATAAATAAATAAATAAATATTATGCAATACTAGCTGGCCCCTTGAATCAGTACAAAGTACTGATCTTGGTGTATTGGTCACAGTTAGCACTTAAGAACAAAAATATAATATTATCAGGATGATTTGGTTGCCAGGACAATGCTCTAAGCATGAGTGCTTGTTGTAGGAAAATTGTGACTGGCAGAACGACATGATGCATTTCGTCAAATTACATTAATTCCGAATATGGCGTACTTAAATAAGTAGGTACACTTGCACATTCCACCACATTCCACAGTCTACTAACCGCCACCGCCCACTACATCCCACCACGTCCCAACCAAGGCCCACCCATACCTCATACACATATCCTCATTCACTCATTCAGTAGGTGTGTAAATAAGCAGAGAGATTCTGGGAGTCAGGTGAGTGAGCCAATTAATTTCCAGCAAAGGATAACGTTGCCAGGACATTGGTTGCAGGTAGTTCTATTGACAATACTTGTGCGACAGAGTGAAGGAGATCATCTCGAAAATATTATAGTGGATAGTCCTACAGTGAACGAGCGTTTCGGCAGAACCTAACCTAACTTAACCTAAACTAGAGAAACTTGTTTCGAATACTTTTTACAAATTTGAAATCTAGACTTGCAAGAATAATTTCAGTTTATGTACACTCATTTGAATGCGTAATAGCATGGGAGATGAAGCCGTTGTCAATAGCAACAGCTTGTTTGATTGTCGATTTGGGACCCTTAAGGGCCTCAGTCCCAAATATGAGCTATTATGAGTTACATATTCTCAAAGCACTCAACAAGACCTTTCCAACGATATATTGCTCATTTAAATCTGTGAGGGGCTGCTATAATAGAAATATACCAATATAATAATAATATGTAATAACATTATGTAGTGTGCAAAAAATAGGCATTAAAATTTTGAAGAAAAAAGACTTATGAGAAACTCCAGTCAGTGAATTTGCAAATTCGGAATAAAAGTTAAAAACATCCAATTAAAGGAAGGTGGTGAAAGCGCTTCAAATTCCAAAGCAAGAAGTTTCCTAAAATCCGATAGAAATTGAATGGAAAACTAATAAAATGTACAAATATACTGTGAAACTGCAAAAATATGTACATAAAACATAGTACAGTATGAATCGAAAATATCTAAAACTGAGATAAAAAGCCCCAGCGAACTTGATAAAATTATGATAACTAATTCAGAAGTTTATATTTTAAAGTTTGAATAATTGGACTTGGCCGTTCAGCCTGGACTTCCGCCGTTTGAACAGCGCCGCGTAGATATTTAAGAACCCACCACCACCCACCATGTATATATTTATATCAAAATCTTCATTTTTAGTTTCAAGGCTCTTTGAGACGAGTTGGGACTTAGTAAGATCAGCGATCTCTGAGTACTCCAGAAAGAGTTTTCAAATATATGGGTGAGAAATATTTTGTATATTTTGTGCTAAATTAAAGTGCGTTTTCTTTTATTGCAAGTTTCTGTATTGTTATGTAGATATGACAGAGAGGAGTGGAGAAGGGCTTTGCTCGCAGACATTCCGGATGAAAATTTGCCGCCATTTTTAGGCGGGACATTCGTCAACAACACATATAATGCCTGAAAGCATTGAACCCTCGTTTAAAATACCGTAGTGAACAGGAAATTCGCCTTTAGTTTAGCCACATGCTTTCGTCTACGCTCGCCGTCTACTCTGTCGATGGGCAAATCAGTTTGTATGTACGAGGGCTGTCTCAGAATTTTTGCGCCCTGAGGATTGGAGTTTGTTGAGACAATATTATCAATTGGCGCCATTCAAACTAATATTTAATTGTAATACTAAAGAATTTCCACTCAGAATTTCGATGAGGGATTTGGAACAATCGTTCCGTTGACTCCAGATAAAGTCACAAAAGTACCACAGAAACACATGACGAACATAAGTGGATTTTATCGCCCTTTAAAAGCATTTCGAAAATATTTAACAAAATTAGTATATAATCTTTGAAAATGAATTTGAAAAAGTGTGTTGCGCTTCTGATAGACTATATAGAAAAACAATAAAGAAAGAAAATCATTATCATTTACAGAATCCTCAGGCCGCAAAAATTCTGAGGCAAGCCCGTATCTTTCTTATGCAACCAAGTGAACCATCCACGATCAATGCTAATCTATAGGAACATATTTGGAGTTTAACAATTACAATCTCGAGATCTTAAATAAAGACAGCCGTCGAGTAGCAAATGATGAACCACATCAAACTCCTAAGAACATTTTTGAGTGCATTTTGAACTTATTAGTCTTTGTAAATTTGTTGTGTGTCCCTTTTATACTATTTTGGTTAACACTATTATTTTAGTGCACACGTTGTCGTCACTTCTTAAAATATACATTTAGGAATATTCTCTACAACCACTGGATGCATATATTCTGAATAGAAATTTAACCAATTTTATACCATATATATATATATATATATATATATATATATATATTAAGTTGAGTTAAGTACCGCCTTAATTTGGCTGACTCTTTACAGAAACAACAAATGAGAGGGAGAGAATGAGCTTGCGTACCACCATCGTAGTAGGTGGGAACCTGATAAATACAGAGTCCATGAAACCGCTTGCGCTTTTGTTGGATGGGAGAACATAATATCACCTATCATCACGGGTTGGTTTGAATTTGAAGTAATTAATTCAACTATTCTACCAATATATTAAAGTATAAGTCAATATAAAGCAAGTCTGAAAATTTTCCATGCAATGTAACTTAGTCAAATTTGCGATGATGAACGCATTTTTGTGCGATTGCTATATATGTTTAACCTTAATGATATATTATTCATCAATCATGCACCTTTTGGCCTTTTATGCATTACCACATTTTCTTCACGTGCGAACCGACTTGTTCCCATAAGCTAAAACCTTGTTTCATGAAAACAGCATAAGGCTAGCGTGGAGAGATAAGTACAGATAGGGCTCGAGCGCTCACGAGAGGCGCTGGGGTCTGCAGCGACAAAGTCGCCATGCAAAGACGTGGGGTGGATCTTTTTAGCAATTTCGTGGAGAGAGAATCTGCTCCTCTCATCTAAACTAATGTAAAACTTCCTCTTTTCAAAATAATTTTTGAAGCGGTAAGAATTTTCTAAAAACACTGTAGAGATGGGATATGACGTAGAATTGTCTGCAGATTTTGAATCTGCAAACTAAAATTTTCTAGCTTTGATAGCTTAGCTGCAATCGAGGAGTGAACACGTTTACACTTTCAGATAGGGAAAACTTTGTACTGTAGTGACGTCATGGAAAAAAATGAGTAAACTCGTCCGCACTAGGCTAATAGCAGCAGACACCGTAGTAATTTGATTATTTTTTTAAACGGAAACCTGAATTTGAGTACATACTCGTTTCTATGTATACCAAGTATAGCCGTGGAGTGGACACAAGTACCTAACTGGAACTGAATAATGGGGTTGTTGCTTGGAAAGTTTACTGCTCATTTTTTGGAATCGTGAAGAATTTTAACTCAGGGCGTGATTTATTCCCTTTCTCTGTTTAAGCCGATAATATATTACTCCAATCCCAAAGTGTAAATTCTAACTATTGAAGTGTCAGAATGTACCTACGCCTGAGTTTACTAGGACTTGTGTTTATCCACTTCTCGCGAAACGGTTGCATTGTTCATGGGGAAATATCAAATGTGCTATCCAGCGAAGAAATTCAAGCACTGGAAAAGGTAAATTGCTCTTAATAACAAGGACGACATTTAGTGGGGATGGGGACGGGACCTCCCTCTCTCGCTCTGTCACACAATAAATTTTGTCAACACCTTTACCAGTTACCAATGTCCTGCAAAATTATTCCTTATTACACAATTAAATTTATGCTAATTCTGGATTCCAAGATGAAATGCGTTGATGATGGTCAGAGCCGTTACTAATAGCAGTGGCTGTACCGTCATGGCAACGTAAGGCAATTCTAAATTGGCTATTATTAGAATTAGTATTTTTGATATTATGACGGGCCTCGAGAAATGTGATATGATGTAGGTGACTACATACTACACAACACTTCCGATTGTGCCAGATTAGTTGTGTGTCCAGGCAAATTAAAGCAAAGGTACAGATCAGTGATATATCATATATCACTGAGCAATAATAGGGCAGCTAGTCAATCATAATCACGAATCGTCAGAATTAAGTGGTAAAAAAACACATATTGCTCCGGATACGCGCACGGGTACTAGCGGACAAACGTACTATTGTATTTCAAAGCAACTATACGGCTGGCCTAACGCCAAGGTCGATCTTTGGGTTTCATGTTACCCGGGCAAGGTTTGTCAAATGATTCGAAGTTGATCTCTTGTGCAAGTATGTTTAAACGCAGAGAATATCGGTACTTTTGTATAAAATACAGAATCTAATTATATTTGACCTATTTGAATGTCATGGTAGATTAACCAGGATCAACTCGAGACAGAATCAATAAATACACAATTGTGACAATATTTCTTGTTCTTGTCCTACTTAGTTTAAGCCGATGGTTTGGAAACTTCTTTACAATGATTATATGAAAAACGACCATTACATGGCACGCTTTCTACGTGGTAAGTTCACGGACCAATGTGAAATATACAATTTTAAAATGAATTTAATGATTCGAGTTTTGTGTTTCAAATACATATCTGCTACTATTCCAGCTAGAAACTTGAATGTAAATGAGGCAAAGGATATGCTACTGCAGGTGAGATTGTCAATATTTTTTGAAACTAGGTTTCTGGAAGAAATTTTCAGTATTTTATCAACGATTTAATTAGTCTTAATTGCAAAAATTCGAGTTCAACTATTATTATGTAAATACTAACTTTCATTTTCCTGAGTACTTGTAAATCAAATGCACCGGAAAATTGTTGTTTATTCAAACACTACATCTGAATTATATCCTTTTAGCATCTCAACTTAAGAAAGGAGCTTAAATTGGACGCAATTCTGAACGAAACAATGGAGCTGGAAAAATATTTTCCAAATCTGTTTACTTCGGACCGGAAGGGAAGACCAGGTATCATTGATGTACCATATTTCAATCTTCAACATATGAAATATTCTAATTTTGTTTTATCATTTGTAGTCTTTCTAGTTAAACTTGGTGAGTTTAAAATGCGACGACTTTTGGTCAGAGGCGGGTATAAGGATTTAACGCGGCTGATCTACAAGAAGGCAGAGGTTTGCATGGAGAGAATGCGACAGGCTGCAGTTGCTACAGGAACAAATATAACTCAAAGTATTTCGGTTACCGATTTGAGCGGATTCAGCAGGACGGAGCACAGTTGCCTTCAATGTAAGAAAATAACACACATCTATCCACCGAACCAAAACACATCATTGGCTCACGTCATTTTATATATGTAGTAAATAATAGCAATACTCCTTTCTTATTTGTTTGTTAATATTGACCAAAGGAAATCGCAAGGAGTAGATTGTCCGGTGGAGACCGGTCCGATTTGGCTGAAAATTGGCACGATTGTTCCTTGGAATATTCTAAACAACTTTTACATTGGGGTCAACCAGGTTTTCACAATTCTGCGACCGTTAAGAGCCGCCATCATTAACATGGAATATCCGCGGAGACCGGTCGGATTCGGTTGAAGCATGAAAGTTCCCCATGACATTCTAAACATCTTTCTTATGGGGCTCAACACGAATGTATCCCTAGTTTAGCCTTTAAATTGTTTTTAAAGCGCTCGACGTATGCAAAATGTTTAATTTTTAACGGTCAAACCAGTGATCCAATCGGATTAAGTTCCATAGGAAAGTTCCTAGGAACGTTAACAGTATAACACTCCTGTATTCAGCCGAATCCGACCGGTCTCCACGGGGCGACACCTCAGTATGCGAATCCTCAGTATGCGAACCGGAAGAAATCCTCATTCCGCGAACCAGATTCCTCATTATGCGAGCCTACAAAAAAGTTGTGAACTCCTGTATGGAGCCACCCTCCACGGATTTCCCATGATCAAGATGGCGGATCTTTAACGGTCGCAGTGATAAGAAAATCTGGTCGACCCCAATACAGAAGTTGTTCAAAGTAGTCAAAAGAACATCCAAATTTTGAGCCAAATCGGACCTGTCACCCCCGGGTCATATACTCCGTGCGATATCTTTTCTATGAGAGCCGTGAGCATCTTTTGCGGCCACCTTTAAGTAGGTTTCACATATTTGTAAACCCGATTTAATTGGGCGAAAAGATATGTTTGCAAAGATCTGTGTCCCAAATTTGCGCCGCTGAAACTGGAGCAAGCTAATTGTTTGTAAAGCTTCATCCATGCCCTGGCCCTCCAGTCCTCCTACCGAACTTAGGCCTCCGGCCTAACCGACCTTGAGCAAAATCTTGTGCCGGAGGCCGGAGAGCAATCTGCCCTTCTATATGTTATGAAATATTGTTCACAGGTATTCAGTTCAGCTTGGATATATTCACTATTTATGAAAAGAACTATCCTCAACTCATCAGTAGCTTTTACGTTGTTAATGGTAAATGTTTGAGCATTTTCTCGCATTTCGTACTGTTTATTGTTTGTTGACATCTCAATGGGTTGAGTTGGAGTGAACTAAATGAAAAATATTTGCTCAGCTCCTAGACTATTCTTGGCAGCTTGGGAATTTGTGAAGCCGGTTCTGTCTGATTCTACAAGAAATTCATTCTTCATCTATGGGTACTTGACAGTTGTTTAAAAATTATTGTGTTGGTGAATGTGAGTATCACAACGATTTAATCAAGTTTGCTCATTATTCTTTACCCTGTCACAGATATGAAAAGAATGAATGGAGAAAGGCATTGCTAGCAGTCATTCCAGATGAGCAGTTACCTCCGTTTTTGGGTGGAACATTTGTCTAAACTTGAAGATCAGACAGCATGGTTATGATTGAGACATCTAAATGTTCATGTTCATTTTGCATCTTTAGAAATTTTACATGTTTCTAAATAAATTGGGGAAATTGACATACACCTAGTTTACATTATATTGATTCTATTGCATAATATAAATCTCGAAAAAGAAGAATTACGAAAAGTATGGAAGGATTTGCCACGGGCACTGGGCTACTCGACCAGAACTTCCTGACTTCGGCTGATTTTATCATGTGTATTTTAAACGCGTGGTGGTGATGTTGGTTGAGTGGAGATAATGGTTATGTCTTTGCTCACCTCAATGGGTTGGTCTCATTTACCAGTTTAAACTGTATACTATGAAACAAATCTAAATTATTCTACTCAGGAAGAAGGGATAGCCAAACCTGAGCATCAGTGACGAAAGTGTAAAAAGGCCTTAGCTCAACACTAAAAAAGTAAAGTTTGTAGAATGCTAC
>JAQFYU010003397.1:0-10107 GCA_034694905.1 Ceratophysella granulata | reverse complement strand
GTTACCGTCTTACTATCGTTACTTTGTCTACTATATAAACTGTATTTAAGTATCTAGGAACTTCATCGACGCTTGTGCGTGGACGTTTTTAAAATAATTCGCACATTTTTAGTGCGGTTTACATATATCGGATCGGAAAGGATGCATTGAACAGAGTTTGGAACCTCTACATCAATGTTAGGCTTGAAACAATTATAATTTCTTTTAAATTTGGAAAGCTAAAATGACGCAACACGTTTAGAATGAAAATATAATACAATTTCGATGCATACTCATACTCAATGCAAATGCTCAAGTGATGGCTTTATAAAATGTTTCTTTGACCAACTAAGCTTCCCTGCTATTACGGGATTTGCTGATCTTTTCGAGAAAACGTTTCAATTTTTCTGTTACGACACCTTTACAAAAGATATGGTAGAGAGGGAGAAAATTTTTGTTGGTGCAGCAAACTACAAAGAGCTTTACGGTCATACGCTACAACAAATTGTATTGTCCTGTCTTGGATGATGGATCGAGGAAGCTCATATTCTTGGATCAAGTAAGACTTTTAGTTGCCTACCTTTATTTGAATTTATTAACTATTTTTTGGCACTGCTTTGTATTTATTTTGTATTTCAATATTTGCAATGGTTTCAGCGCATGCATTTAAACGGAATACGGTATTACTATTTCTAGAAATATGATTTTGTGAATGGGAAACGCGGTATTGGAAAGTGATCAAATCTGTTTACCTACAACCCGATATCCGAGCCCGTGTCACCAGTGACAGCAGCACCAACAGTCAACTGAGTGGCAAACACTACGACCCTAGAATTGCTGGACCTTCGAATAGCGGAGCGGCGGCTATTGCAGCTGCCAATGCGTGCCAGCCATTGCCTTCCACGGAGGCAATGGCAGTGGCCATGGCGTGCACTCAGTCGAAGTCCAAAGCTGCAGCGACCGACAACCCGCTTGTTCACTTGTCAGGCTACACGGTCATTGATCTGGACTAGGATGAAGGAATCTTTCACGACGCAGCCAGAGTACAATCCGTGGACTCGGTGGGATATAATGATGAGGATCAATGGACACTGCTTCCAGGGTAAATTAGAAAGTTGTGCAGGAAATCTCTGGTTCCTGAACACGTCGACTACCACTAGTAGAGGACAATTGCTCTTTGACACACTGGATCGGAAGTGGAGGAACACTGTTACAAAAGTAAGGGATATTAAATTAAATCTTTTAACTTTGGTTTTTTAATATCACTTTTGTTCATTTTTTATTGCGTATGTTTCAAGACGGAGTGCAATTTATTTTACGAATGGAAATAATATATTGTACAAATAACATTGGCATATTGTATTGTAGAAATAGTATAGAAATTTGGTATTGTAGAAATAATACAGAAATATTGAATAACCGTTGGGATTTATAAATTTAATGACAGGTATGGGTATCCATGCACGGCGGAAATTCGTCGAGCAGAAAAACACTTGAAAATGAAACATGAAGGCTGAAGGGACAAATGGATTATATATTAAGCCAATCATTAGTAAGCTTATAAGGATAGGGGTATATATTATATGGATAAGAATACAAATTTAAATGAAAACAAATTAAATCTTTCGCTTTAGATCAAGAATCTCCTTGCAAAATTCAGCATTGTCGCGTAACGGGTTAAGATGGACTAGGTTTTTGGTTTTTAACATTTTCTTCAGTTTGTTATTTTTGCAGAAGCCAAAATACTCAGCACGAGTTCCGCCCATCCTAGCACGAGACCTAGAAAGAAAAATTTGAAAGTGAATGTGAGTTTCATTAAAAAAATATGGAACACTGTAAGTTAGTAATTGGAGAAATACAAAAAAAATTTACATTACCTGGTTTGGCCTTGTTAGCAGAAATGTATGTCTTTTCCAGCATAGTGAAGTTACACAATATACACAGAGATATGCAACATAAGTGTGATCACAGTTTTTAATTGAATAATTGAATTTCTTAATGTGGAAATAATAGCAAAATTAGCAATGGATAGTCTTGGATTTAAGATTTAAGAAGAAGCTCCTTTTTTGCGTGAATTGATTTGATGCTGGGTAGTTGGGTGCGGACACTGAGATTGGAAAAGTATACATTTATTGTAAATTTAAATTTTTGACTAGAGCATACAAACATAAACCGATATTTATTTACCCGTTTTTATTGCAAACCCACCTCGGGTTTTGTAGCCATTTACAGTTGCTTCTCTTCACTGACTTAAGGAGATTGGACGGTATACACTTTTACCGCAAACGGTGGAACGGCTTCTAAAAAATTAGTATTATTAATTACTCGATCAGTAAAAGTACATCAATGCAAAATCCTAATAAAATCCTGAACACTCAATCGACTTGCCATTGCCTGGTCAAGTGATCACTCCTGTTGTAGCAGAGTTCAGTGTGTTATATGTTTCAACTCTTGCCACGCGCGTCGCAGGGTACTGGTCAGGTTTGGGTTCAGTGCAGTTGTGGATTCGGTCACAAGCTTGGGTTGTGAACTAGTTGCTAAAAATGAATCATTTACATTTAGAATAATTCATTGTAATTTGGAGTAACTTAGAACATCTAGACAAAATTGTATAGTGTAAATTTTACAAATTCGTCTCAGCTGTGTCTTATGGTTCACAATTGGCCGATTTGTAGTGGTTGTGGTGCTGACAGGGTCCTTCTCAGATTTCGTGCTTCTCTCAGTAGTCTTTATGGCTACGAATCTGTACTCGGAGTACTCGCTAAAATTCATTTAGTCAATTTAATGGCAGTAGCATGCAAAATGACACCAGGATACTAAATGTAAGTGCAGAGGGGCTTACGAATTACAGAAAGAGCCACGTCCTTCCATCGTCTTTCCCGCTGGACAGGCTAATTACGGCCAAGGTCAATGTTAGCCTGACATATTAAGAAAGTGTAACATGGTTAAAGCCGTTTCTCTACTCTACGTTAAACTTTGACTCTCAATTTATTCCATCTAAAACATCGATGTAAAACAAATTGAATATATATACTTATATTCGTTTTAATTAACAAATGATTCCCGACTTGGATTTTCTAAATTTGCATACCACATTTAGGCACTATTGACAATTTTTTAAAGTTTAACAACAAATAAATGATGATCAGATGAATAGAAATCACTTTAGTTAAGTTAATTTACTCCAATATATTATCCATCATATTATTTACTCCATTATAATTTAATTATTTACCCACACTTTATTCTTCAGAGTCAGGTTGTCAGTTATTCAATTCAAAGTTTGTTGTGGCACGTAGCACGTATATCACAATATTTTTCGCGAAGCAGAATCTAGAGGCTGGTTTTGTCAAGTCGTTCCAATAGCACCGATGGGTCTTCCTGCTGACACCGTCGTCTGGAAATGTGACGCCAAGTGAGACCAGCACCCACGGACAAAAGCAAAACTGCTAAATTCAAACATGAACAATTGCATTGATTTAATCAAAAGTAGCAAATGACTTGTAGATTATAAATATTTGATGTGTCTGTAAATTACTAGCAAAGACAATCCACCCCGAAATCGAAATTGCTCCGTTGACAAGGACTTCCTTAGCATGCGTCGTCCAGATTGGGCAGGGATTTGACGGGCTGTACCAGAGCACAATTATTAAATCATCTGGAAATCAGCCGTTTGGAAAATCCAAATTCACAACCAGCAGGAAGGTAAAATAAATTTGAATTGTTTACATGAGTCTAAAAAAGTGAAAAATTGAAATTCTCCAAATTTAAGTTATATTTTGAACCTGAAACACTCATCAAAGTTTAGCTAAAGTAATTTAATAAACTTAACTTTCCCATGTCTGTGAACTTTTTGCTTTCGATTCTTCACTTACCATTGTGTCACAATCAAATGAGAGGGTGTACATGTAGGGAATATTTCTTGAGTCCTCGAGTACATGTACATGTTTGCATGTTAGTAGCTGTAGTGCATATTGTACTGAACATTACGGTCTCTCCTGCAATCACCACCGCTTGTTTAAAGAATCATTCGCATTCGATTGTGGACCTGTTACTAATGATAATGCCACCACATGCATGAGAACTGCTCCGGAAACTGCTCTTAATGCTATGCTTTAGAAAGCTGCTCCGGCAACTACTCCTATAGTCATCCATTGCAAATTGCTCCTAATGCCTTCTAAAAGAAAATGCATTAGAAACTACTCCATATGCATTTCACAGGAACCATACCATTCAAGGGAAGCTGCGATGCGTGGCGCATAATCTACTACATTCTTAAGGTCATTGATAAATATTACGCTGATTTTTATATATATTATATATATATACAGAGAGAGAGTCAGGGTACTTTCGTCAGTGAAAATTGATTCCATTTAATATTTGCGTCTTACATAAAGAATTTATTTAAGCCGAAAATTATTCAGATAAGCTTATAGCTGTAACACCTGTTTATATGTCATTATATTTGGAATGGTTTTAGGATGCCGGTTCTTGACGCGTCTTGTTAAATTCAGTGGAAGATGAACTGGACAATTTGTCAAATACTTCAGTGATGGGAATACCTTTTAGCAAATCAAACATGGGAAGATTCGGTTATCATGTTGTGAGAAGACATGCTGAGATCTTGCTGCACTGGAATCAATATACGGTCACAAAATCCGTATGCGTGTCCTCATGGTCGCCTTTTGTGAATGAATATAAGGTCTAGTGTAAAATGCTGTAAATTGCACATTGAATGTTGCACGAGTTGGGCGTGAAGCTAAAATATAATATAATGTACCTCGGTTTCATTACAATTTCAGAATCCAAGATTCGGTTTCCACGGTGGGCAAGTCTTATGCAGATTGGCATTCAGCATTGGCGGTTTTCTCTATCTATTGCTGGGTTGGGCCAGATTCGTCAATCATCTCGTTGGAATTTATCCTATACAAGTTAACAAAAAATCTAATTAGTTATAGAAAAGACGTGCACCCTAATCTCACCTCTCGTCTCAGTTAAACAATTAATGGACTGAGTCACGAATTATTGTTGTAAATAAATATGAGATGCGGGCGTGGGTGTATGTGTATATGGTTTGTGGACAGTGATGAGTTGAGTCTTGTATTTGTGTGTGTAATGCAATGTGTTTGTAGAAGTTTTGGAGTTTGTTGAGTGACGCTTCTTGAGATGTGGAAAAGGAGAAAAGTCTCACTTTAGGTCAATATGAAGTAGCGTCAGTGTGAGACGCATTTCTCTGTGAAAACTCTTGTGGTTGGAGTTTAAGGGTCGGATGGTGAATTCAAATTTTGGAGGGTTGTAGTTTATTTTCAAATTGGGTTGTTTTGGTAAGTTGTTTTGGAGTTTATTTTGCAAGTTAATTAATTTTTTGTAAGTTTGGTTTAAAAAAATAAAAAGGATTAAAATGGTAGGGCAAGGTTCTGAGGGACGAGTGGCCTATATTTCGGAAGTCCAGGCTAATCAGAACAAGACAAGGATTGACAAAGTATTCTTGACCGGATGAAGGGTCAAGGGGACAAACACCTGAAGGTGTTAGATTTGACATCTCGTGCGTCAAGAAAGAAAATAAAAAGGGCGTACAAGAAGCTTAGAGTTGTGGGAAAATCACCCAGTTAGTGAATGCAGCTGCCGATGCATTCCTTGGAGAAGGTTGCAGTGCCAAGGACCACGAAATAGACGATTTGGACTTGTGATTTACCATGGACTTGTCGAGGCACTTCATTGCTAGATTCGGCACTGAGCAATTCCAACTTGGAATCGGATTTCTAAGAACAGCGAAAGACTTTGCTAGTCTATATGTAGCGGTAAAGAAAATGCTGAAGAATGACGAGCAATGCTATGCTGAGATAGATGCCAGACGCAAGGGAATTACGATAGACGAACTGAAAGCTCGAATAGCGGAATCTGCCAGGCGAAAAGGATCGAGAAAAGAAGAAAGCATTGACCCGTAAGAATGACGAGATCTGGGAAAACTATTTGAAAGCACAGTGTCATTCCGAAAAAAAGGATTTGAGAATGTCAAGGAGAGCGGGGTCCAGGTGATTCCTGCAGCCACATTGGAAAAGCAAAGCTGAGCAATGGGGAATAAAGGTAAGGTTTAAAGTGGCTTTATTTGTATTTACACAAATTGGACTAATTATATTACATTACACTAATTGCATTAATTTGTATTACTTTCAAGTGCGGCGGGGTCGGCAGTCATCAATACTCCCGCTACAAATTTTATGGCTGTACAATTTATAGACTATAGGTCGATTGGTTCATTGCAAATCCCTGCCTCTTACAACCGTCATTCATCGATTCCTGAAAAGTAAGTTAAACTTTAATTGTATTTAATTTTTATTATATATGTCTTTCTACGATTATGTCTCCGTCTGTCTCGTCCCGTCAGGATGAGCAGTTGTAAGTCAAATGCAATTTTATCTGACACTGAATTTCCTTTTTTAATTTGTTTGCTCAAGAATATGGTTGTGGAATTTTTAAAGGGAATCAATATCCGCATCTGAATTAGAAGAGGACAGCTTTTGTGATAACCGGGCCGAAACTGACAGGTAAACGAATAAATGCCCTTTCAATTTCACATATCAATCTCGTATTTAAAACATTTACTCAAGTACATGTTAATGGAATCGTATTCCGAGTCTGAATTAGACGAGGAAGCCACTGGCGATGACCGGGCTAAAGTTGCCACGTACGCCAATATAAACAAATTCGGTTTCACATTTTCCTTGCCTCTTTTTACTTCCAAATTTCACCACTTCACATTATCCTTATCTTTTTTTTACACGTCTGTTTTTGATATTCTTTACATTTTCCTTGCCTCTTTTTACTCATACTTTCACTTTTTGCAGGGACATTTCTGCACCTGAGGAGGATGGGGGATACGAGCTGGTGGCCGAAGATGGTACAACGTTATGCTGCAAAAACTGCAAAACATCATCTGCTTCAAAATTTGCAGTGGATATAAACATCAAAACAACCGTGTGCTACAAACGCGCCCTGAAACCTGCTGAAATTTTGAATGCGAAGAGTGCCATAAAGCCTTTGCCAATCGACATAAACTAATACTACTCGATTATGTTTGTTTTCGACGGATGCACAGAATTCCTCTTACGTGCATGAAATACAATCAATCGTTTACAAGTCAATTCAACCTTGAGCGTCATTTCCAGAATTTTTCAAAATAAAATTAGCAGTTATAAACCTAATTGTATATTGTATCAAGTGTAGTTGAATTGATAAAGTCGAATATTGATTTCCCAATAATATTAAATTGTATTATATATGTTCCTGTACTCAAGATCTTGGAATGTTTTACTGATATCATGCAGAACTATATACAATTTAGCATGCACTGACTTCTATAGCGTGCTACGGTATTTAACTCACAACATTGTTCGTACGCAGCCAAAACGTATAGCATAAACACGGCCTTAACTCAGCAGTAGATGAGTCATACAACCTGTCAACTCTTTGTGTGTCTTAGCCCTCCCGTTCTCTGCACATATCTTTTTAGTTCCGTTCGTGAGATTGATTCATCCGGGCTCATTTATTCGCACTTCCTCTGCTAACGTAGTGTGTACATTTCTATATCTTCTTACAACATTGAGCATGTGTAGGTAAAATTTAGTTTTTAAACTCATTTTGAAGTAGTCAATGAATAATGTGCTAATATGCTTGCACACTTTCTTCAATCTAGTTCCATGCAAAGGCGTGAAGGGTTGTAGTTCCTTTTTGGGTGAGGGGTGTGAGTATGGGATTTCATCTTTTTTTCAAATTCAAATTCATCTGGCGTGTGCTGTCCAATTGGTGTTTACACAGATGACGTGGAAATTGAAATTTGTTACAAACCAGTCAATCAGTGCACATCGCAACCGGAACATGAGACAAGGACGGGAAGCGTAATATCGGCTCTGGATTGGATTTTGCTTGCTGGTAAGATTGTTTACTTAAATGAAAAACACGCATAAAAAACAGAAGGATTAGATAGAACACCGCGTCAAAGGATGTCTTTTGATTTTATAGCTCTGCTATTGGCTATTGAAATCAATTTTGAAAGGCGCCACACCATCAGACTCCGTCGTCAGCAAAATGATTCGCTGGTGAAGGACGAAATTGTACCCGAAGATGAATCCACAGTCTAGGCATTCTACCGTGCTCTTGTTATTTAATTTGTTGCTGCGCGCATTTCAATTGGCATTTAGTTTAATATATACTTTTGTCATTTAGTCCCTAATATTCTCTAACTCAGTTAGCTTGTTCTGCTACACCCTTGCAATGCATTGTTCAAATCTTTTCCGTGATGAAGACTTCATTGGTTGTTTTGTGCCTGTTTATTTCAATTACTCAGTCTTTGCGTAAAGTCTGGCAGCAAATTTGGAACATCAAAGATTGGTTCGATTTGTGCTTAAAAACGGTTGCCCAGGCATCGAATTGTAAAAGTTGTAAGGAACTCGAGAGACAACACTGAGCTACAAACCCAAGATACGCATAAGGGGCAGCATAGCTATGTGGTTGGTGGGACTAGCGCAACCCTACTTTTTGCCTCTGTGCGTGATCTGAGAAAGTCTTTTCAGCTAATGACTGCCCAGGTAACTTTTTAAACTATATTTTCCTTTCAATCTAGTCGCAATTTAGTATGCTAATATTTTAAAGGTAAATTTAGTAGTCTGATTCTCCGGATGCCAGTTAAAACCATGAACTCACAAATGTATTGTGTACCAGTTCCAGATGTTGGAGCCAAACCATCAGTTACTTCAACAAATCCAATTCGAAGGTGTGGCCTCAAGGTCTGGACAAAATGGTCAGGAATATTGGGAAAAGCCTCTTAACGCTCCAAGTAAAATTGGTGAGCATTGTGCTATATTTTAATATTCTAGTGCACAACTTTATCATGTCTTGCAAGTCAGATGTGATACAAAATTGTCAACTTTCAGAAACCACTACTGCTCCTTTATCCAGAAGGGAACGGGATTGGCAAATTCCATTGGACGCTTGACAGGCACTTGACCATGGAACAGTTCCTACAGTGAAACCTACAACTATTCCTCCATCCTATTTCCAAAACCGAAAATTAACAAACTGAGAAAAAGTGAACACAGTAAGTCTAAGATTGGCTTTTATGACACAATAGGGATTATAATGCTTAACAAAAATTTACTGATTGAGTATCCGGAGCTCTGCATTGACATGACTGCTTTGTTACTTTACCTTTAGAATTTGTCATCGTCAATCAACATTTCTGTTTAATCACTGGTAAATCGTCATTATTCGGTGGTGTCTTTCCAATCATTTTTGACGCCTTTGTTCTTCAAATTCGGGCAATCTAGAATATCCAAACCTGTAAATTTCGAAATATATTGTAATGTTAATATGGCAAAATATTAAATAGTATTTGTTTTTATTCTAAAAGGTGTCAAACTTACTGCTGAATTAAGGGGCCAGTTCGTTTGAGCCACTGAAAGACTATACAAAATCCACCAGCCTGTAACCTTAGCTAGCTCAGTCTATTACAAGTTTTGAAATATATATAAAATCTGTTAATATGCAAAATTCTGACTAATGCATCGATACTTTCTAATCCTGAAACTTAAGCCTAGGGAAATTAGATCCCGATTCCTACAATTTCCCAAGATGCTCCGATGATCTCCCCGTGATTCATAGCATCAGTTTTTGACTTGCCTATTTTCAAGAAGAATGTAGTTTTACATAATAGAAGGAAGTTTGACCTAACTAAAATTTTACCTTTAATTGAAGACAGAAGAAAGACCCCAAAGACCAAAGACCAAATTGACCCAAGTAGAACTGGAACGGAACCGATGTAGAATCACAATAAATAGCAGATTTGATGAGACGTCAGACTGTTTCGCAGATTACTCAATTCATTTTATTGTATTAAACAAAATAACATGAAGCAATGCAGTTTTACTAAATTTTAGTTTACAATAATTATGAACGATGGAATTATGAACTGGATTATGAACTGGAATATCGGTGGGCTTAGTCATCTCAGGAGCATGGACTTGGAGGAATGGGCATTCATATCAAAGCATCGGATTATCGGCCTTGCAGAAACATGGAATTACGATGTCCTCAAATTACCCAACCAACTGTCAGACTATACCATTTTAG
>JAQFYU010003396.1:0-10108 GCA_034694905.1 Ceratophysella granulata | reverse complement strand
GTGCATCGTTACGGCAATGAGTCGAGATTTGTAGGTAGAAAAGCCAGCACCACCACCTGCCGTATCCCTATTGTATGATTAACACCTTCCTCCCAAACTTAGTACATACAGCGGGGACACATATTTGAGACATACTGTACAACTTCTTCCAATTATAATGCCCTTCAAATCGCTCTACATCGCTAAAAGGGATGTTGATCCTCCGGGAAATTCCCAGGAACCGTATTCGTACACCCCCTTTCACGCCCTATTGTCTACAGTATGCCCCCGGTACTAACTTTACTTTCCTTCAACTGTATTACAGAGTCGACTTTGCAAGTGTACAATCTGTCGCACTTCCATAGGAGTCAGCGCATGTTTGCACTGTGTACATTTCGCATGCAAGAAGAAAGGGCATATGAGAAATCATTATCTGTTAACTGGACATTGTTTGGGTAAGGACAATTTACACTTAAGTAGTGTGACAACTTGTAGAATTTCTGGTTAATGTTTAATTTTGAACTTTTTGATTTATTGCCCATATTTCTATTCAATTTAGTTCTAAGCAGTAGCAACGGAGGCACATACTGCTTCAAGTGTTGTGACCTGTTCTTCGATCGTGAATTGGAGTACGTACTCCAGCAGTTCAGAAGAAGTACGAAGTGGGGAGTTGCACTACCGCAGTTCACAAATAAGACCCCACCCTTCTTCTTCGATCATAAAGTGAAACTTGTGTTCAACAAGCCGGTAACCTCTTCAAAGTTCTCAACACTTGGTCTACGTGGTCTTATCAATCTTGGTCATACTTGCTTCATGAGTTGCATTGTCCAAGCTCTGATTCACACTCCAATGCTACGGGACTTCTTCTATGCCAAGAAGATCATGTGCGACAAGAAACACGATGCCAATAGTCAGAAACCATGTATTGTGACTCTGGTTGGGGAACTCTATCAAGAGGTTTGTCATGTACTGTAAATTAAGCACATCGGTTTTAAAGGAAGTCCCGGTCCCGGGTTTAATCAATTTTTTCTGAACATTTAGTTTTACAATGGAGACAGTGCTCCAGTGAGCCTTCATGCTCTGCTCTTCAAAATTTGGGGAAACGCGTCACACTTAGCTGGGTACGAGCAACAAGATGCTCATGAGTTCTTCATCGCTATGCTCGATGCATTACATCTCCATTTCAGTTCTCCAGACGAACATGGGATTTGCAGATGTGTGATTGACGTTATCTTCTTGGGTCGACTTGAATCAGCTGTCTCATGCATCGCATGTGGGTGAGTTGTTGGGTTTCGCATATCATCTTTCTTCCATGTCCTGACCAGAGTTTGTGAAATTATATCTTTCGACTTATTATAGTGCATTGCGGATGTTAATATATTTCTCATCTCACTTAATGGTTCATTGTTTTCAATACAGGCACAAATCAATCACCCATGATCCCTTCTGGGATACTTCCCTTGATCTCTCAAGTGACCAGGCTGGCATAACTTTGAAATTAGAGGACTGCTTAAATCGTTACACCCGTCTTGAGCATCTGGGTTCGTCTGAAATGATCTTCTGCGCCAAGTGCAGCAAGAAACAAATTTCTACAAAACAGTTGAAATTCGAATCTCTGCCAATGGTTCTTTGTCTTCACTTGAAGGTACATAGTGTCTATCAAATGTCAATGCTTAAACCAACATAATGACCATCCAGAATATTTCCACATTATGGTTTACTTTCTTTATTCTCAGAGGTTTGAGCACCGGACAAGCTACAAGAAGATCGACACAAGAGTTGACTTTCCAGAATTTCTGTACATGAATGAGTATATGACGGAATTCAATCGAGGTTCAGGCCCAAGGACAAGAGCAGGAAGTAGCTCAGCCCAACAACAGAACTTAAGAGATGATTTTAAGTATGTTGTTTAGAATTTACTAGCTTGGTAGTCTCTGTTTGGTACTATATTATATATGTACCTATTGGTCGTCACCAGGTGCAGGTATACATAACATATGAAATGAAATCACTTATATTTCAGATATTCCTTGTACGCGGTTGTAAACCACATTGGCTCGTTGGATGGAGGCCACTACTACGCATACGTTCGCCACGCCGGAAATAAGAATTGGTTCAAGTGCGACGACCATTTCGTCATTCGAGCATCACAGGAGGAAGTTCTACAGAGTCCTGGCTATCTCCTATACTACCATAAGGAGGTATTGAACTATGATCCCAAATCTGCGAAATTGGTTCAGCCAAAAAAGAGAATCCCGTACATTCCTTCCAGAAAAGGAAGATGACAGTCCGATTCCACTCCAGTTCCAACGAACTGGAGGCCATCCGAACGCAAGGAGTTATATCATAGACATTGTGCGGAGCGTAAATAATTTTTTCATAGGTATAATATCCATCCTACCAGCAGCTCTTCTCAAGTTGAGCTTTGAGCTATACGATGATCGTGTACAGGTGGTGGACAGACCAAACAACAATGTTGCGAATGTGTTTCGAGGCACGTCAATTTGTTTTGACCTCTGCCTCCTCACTGCTGCACGTAAATGGGTCATTGCACATTTCACGGTGTAGTATTCCCTCTACCTCTCACTCAGTGAAGCACTTGAGCAGTTTGGATGTTCGAGTTTGGATGAACTTAGTCATTCCAGAAGCGTTTGTATGTGTTAGTGAGTAGAAAGCCAGAGGTTCATCAGCGGATTTTAACTAGGCTGCCGACTTAAAAACCTGATTGTGTCTTTAGCACCGAAGGTACTGTCAGCCATGTCGATAACGTGAAGAAGTTTTGGCTGACGAAGGAAAATCACCAACCAATTTTGATCGACATGACTAACAATAGCTTCCAACCTGTTTGAATGTTGGCATAGATGTCTAACCGAATTTCACGTTGAACTACAGGACGCCGCTCTGCCACCTGAGTTGTTTCGCGAATTTGAGGCGGACGCTTACGTTGATGTGAGAGAGGAATGGTCCGCAATGAGGCGATTTGCTTGTAGGCCCATCGTTTGAAATCAGTATTTGTGAAAGCTATCTGTCTAGTGAAATTTTGGGTGTACTTGCATAGAAAAGACTCCTACCCAAAACAAAACAACTCAGCAGGAGGTTGTGACGTCTATCTGGAAGGATTGTGTAATTCATTACTGACTAGAGTTGGGGACGAAAACACCGGTAAGTATAACGGTTAACACTGTAACGATAACGAGAAATTCCTATCCAGAAGTGATTTCAGGGTTCAAGTTTTCATGAGTTCAAGGTTAAAGGCTTAATAAAAAAACTTACAACTGATTTTCGGCACAATGGTTTCAAAAGATTCCTGCAATATGCGCTAACGCATCCATACGATAATTGACAATTTGACAATTCTCTGTTCACGAGTAAGTGGATGGCTACTATTTCAAGGAAATAATGAAGCTATCGAGACACAAGAAACAAACTAGGCTATTTTAAGGGCGCAAATTCTGTAAGGGATAGTGTTGCATTATTTAATTATTGTTCGTTCATGATAAGGTTCTCATCTAATCTCATCGTATGACTATGACATAGATAGTGAAACTATATATATTTCTGTGGGATGTGGGGGTGGGATTTGGGCTGTGGTCGGGTAAGTCAAGTGAGTGTATATTTCTACAGTAGTTGCTCCACGGTCGATGAGATTATAAATCTACGTTAGAATCTGAAAACAAAATCGTTTTGTGGTTCAACATAGCTATATAACACTTTTAGTGAACTTCGTTAGACCAGGTAATATGATTGATACTTTAAAATGTATTGGTTTTGTCATTTATGCAAACACGTAAATTAATTGTGAGCTTGGTCTTTAATACATAACTAAATTAGGTGTGGATAAATTGATAAATAAACTGAAGTACGATTATAGTACACAAGCTAGGAACCCGTTTGGAGATCTGGACTGGACAGTGTTGTTAGTCTCCGACGATACAGTCAGCACTGTTGAAGACGCTCTTTTTGAATAGCGTCCATTCCGTTGTACGATTGTTCATATTGATTTACAGAGACATGATTGAGATAAAAACTGTAAGTTCGAAAGACAAATATAATCTACCAGTTATTTAGTATGTTTACCAAAACCAACATCGAGTTGCAAATAGAAAATAAAAATATCGTACTTGTGTGTGATAGAATGTTGTTTTGTATTTTATTCCGCACAAATAGTTCAAACTCAACTAACACGAGTAACAAGGTTCATTTTGTAAAAAAAATGATTCTTGAACATACTACTATTTAAAATCTATCCGAAATACGAGCACTCATGGCGCGCAGAGTTCCATAAACCTTTGACGGCGGAGCTCCCAAAATCAGATTACAAATTGCACGCTTAGCCAGTTGAATATTTTGGTAGGATCCCATAATGTGCACCTTCGAGTCAGCAAGAACAATTCTCGTCTTGGTCGAATTTTCAATCGTGTACTTAGTTTTCCCACCTTTTCCAGCCAAACGTCCAATTGCTCTGGACAAATGGTCTCCTTTCAACGGCTTCACATCTTGAACTTGGAAAGATTCCAAAAACAAGTCCTCCAAACGAATCATGGCTAAAGCATCATCCACCTCAAAACCACAAATGAATGCACGAACAAAGTCTTCTGCCTTCTGCAAATAACCACGATCCGTTGTTTTCTCCGTTCCACGAATCTCCACGTTCCGGGTTTTCAAGTTGAAGCGAACTATAAGTTCCAAGTTCTCCACAATGGGGGTGTAGATTTTCATCCAGTTCTCCTTCAGTGGAGTGTAGCGATGGGCGGGAACTGGGATTTTACGAATTTCCGACTTGGGCATCTTCCGTGCGGGTTGGTCTACTTCCATGTACTCTGCTTGACCTCCACCAGCAGCTCGTTTCTTTCCCCGTCGCTTTCCAGCAACCACCTTGGCTCCTGTCGAAGTCTCTGCAATCTCCATCCTGAAAATTATTGAATGAGGTGTAAATGTGTGATTGTAAAATTACATGAACCACATGATTCGATTGGACTTCGGCTACTTATATAGAATAAATTCGATGATGATGATGATGCCAATAATTCGTGAAAAATAAAAATTTTACCACAAAGTCTTAGAATGACCTAATTCGTAAAGAAATTCAAAAAAACACCATGGGTGAAATAGGTGGTCCGCTTTCCTCCACTCCAACCCATTATGCATGGAAAATCTGACATAATATTGTAATTAGATTACGAGAAGGAAAAGGAGAAAAAGAGAAGGAAGGAGAAGGAGAAGGGGAAAGGTAGAAGGAAAGAGAAGGAGAAGGGGAAAAGAAAGAAAGAAAAAAAGAGGAGGAAAAGAGAGGAAAAGGAGGTCAGTGAAAGGAGAGAAAAATGAGACGAAAATGGAAAAGGAGTGAACGGAGAAGAAAAGGAAGGGAAAAGAAGACAGTAGCACATTTTTCAGTATTTTCTATGAGGCGAAGGTCAGGTGTTTTATGTTTTAGGAGAAGGTTTGAGTTTCATTACAAGAAGAATTGTTTAAGATGGCAGATTTTCCATGTATCTATTTATGATAGTATTATTTCAATTTCAATGTCAATCGCTAACGCCCAACTGTTTTGTTTGAATTCTGGATGTAATCGTAATCTCGTAATCACTCACCTGTGATGACTGAGTTCTCGTCTTGACGATATCCCAATGACCCTCTAGCTTGACCTCTTTTTGCCTCCTGCGATGTGATGAGTGACGCCGACAAGTACTTTCCCCCGTCACCTGGCTTTGCAGCTGACCTCTGTGAAAGTCTTAGTGCTCTGTGAATGTGATGAAATGTTCACATTGTCAATTCCGAAATTGAGAAGACAGAAAGAAGCACGCGGTCTATAAGAAATTTGAAAAGCATGCTGATTCGGTGACACAGCAGTGGGCAGTATATAACATTGCATGCATTTGAATTTGAACCATTTTAAACTAATATCATTCAATTAATTATTTGTCCAAAGTACGTAATCTGGAAAATCATATCCATCAATTTAATGTAGTATAGCGAACAATATAATCCGTGTTACACAAATAAGGGTTTCTTCTGACTTGTGTAAAATCCAAACGGAGAAATAAAAGATGTTATGTCGGTGTATCTAAATACGTGTTACAATATCACGCGAGGCAATTTTGTGTTGAGTTTCGAATTTACAAGGCGTCGCATGTCGCATGTCTTGTCGGTCAGCTGCTGTTAAGTGTGGAAGCAATAATTCATAATTGGTGTTCAATTAACAATAAAAGAATACGACGCGACGGACGTATCATTCAATTAATGACCAACAAAACAAACTAACACTAGCATCACTCACTAGACACATTTTCTGGAATTGACATCTCGCTCCAGTTTCCACATAAATCCACTGAACCTCTCGCTCGCCAGGTCCTCTCTAACTGAAATTCGGCCAGCTGTCAGCGGCAGAAATGGAAGCTAAAAAAGAACAGGTAATTATACCTAATTACTTATACTTCAACAAATTGAAACTAAACAGTATATTAAATGTTATATTATGGGTCATCCGATACTCTATGCCGCCCTGTGTTATTGTGTATTGGACATTGATTTCTGTTTGTTATACATTATAATATTTCTCCACGATGTTTAATTGCCAATTGCAGTCCCAGACAAGCGATCAAATAAAGTAATGAGGTCAAATTTAGTCACAAAAATAAGGTCTAATTAAGTCACAATGTAACCTAATACGGTCACAAAGTCACGTGTAGAGACGTGACGTCACTGTAACCAAATTGTGACCGAATTAGACATTGTGACTTAATTAAGACACATTTTTTGTGACCGAAAGACCCATTGTGACTTCACCTGGTAGCTTGTCTGTGACTGAATTGTGGAACAAGTGTGAGTCACTCTCAGTCTCTGTTTACAGTTTTGTAGCGCTTCTAGAAACCACCCGAAGACTTTTTCAAAAACACAAAATGTAATGCAATGTGTGGGGCGTTGGACACGAAAATTGAGGTTTCGAAGTTCTCCAGTTTATGATTTTTTCTGTATAATTCAATCTATTTTTGCACTTAAATAATTCATTTCATCATTCATCTTCTAGGTATTTTAATATTCCATAATGTTCCGCAAATGCTAAACTTTCTTTGAAATTCAACTTCCCCGGTGTATAACAATCAGTTAAGCGAGAGAAGGTGTTTCAAAATCTATAACCCTTGAATATCTAAAAATTCATACTACACCGAGCCTCTTCCTCTTGGAAACCCTCCACGTGTCGTGGGCCTCATTTGTACGTAGTGCTAAGAGGCCCATACTTGGTCTAGAAACACTCAGTAGCTATGCTTACCACTAATCACCAAAGAGAACTAGTTTATATAGAAGTTATGCATTTTGAGGCACCTCCTTTCCCTTTGGTGATACTGAGGGTTTCTGGGGTTTCTACACCAAGTTTGGCCTCTTAGCACAAAGGAGACGCCGCTCGCGCTTCCTGCTTGATTAAACTCAAGAGGGTGCAGCGAATTATTATGCGGTGTTTTAATTTGTGCGCCTACTTAGTTTCCTGGCATGCTGCTCACTAGTAGTAGATTAAACTACATGTATTATACATAGAGTAGACCTCGGGCAGAACAAAATCATTGCCAACCTAGTCATATGCATTAAATTTAACATCCTCATTCCTTGATACAGGACTTTCCACCTCTCTTGAACGATAACATCTTGAGGGTGGCAAAAGGTGAAAAGCCATCAAGGATTCCTGTGTGGATAATGCGGCAAGCTGGGAGATATTTGCCAGGTATTTCAATAACCGCTTTCACTCAACACACTATTGTATTATTTAGACTTTCCCAAAGTTTTCCGTTCTCCACTTGAAGAGTGAAAGTAGGGTGGGAGTTTGAAGTTAGTTGTCAGCAAATAAATACAATTAACATTGAATTCCCTCCCTACCATCTTCTACAGAATTTGATGACCAGTCTGCTGCTCATGTGTCTTGTTCGTAGTAGTATGGAATTCAATACAGTAGAAGAGAAGAAGTGTACTGTGTAGTGTACTGAAAAAGCACAAAACAAGATTTGTGTTCATCTAAAAACCTTTCCGTTGATTAAGCTAAGCAATCTTTGACTTCAATCTTAACGATTTGAGTACTGGAACAATTTATATGTGGATTACAAAACGGAAAAATATGTACAATAGAAGGTACTACATGTTTTGTTAAGGCGAATTCATTTCTTTTCACAGAATTTCTTGAGGTACGCAAGGAGCATGATTTCTTCGAAATTGTTAATAATCCCGAATTAGCTGCCAAAGTTACGCTTCAGCCAATTGATAGATATGACTTGGACGCTTCCATTATATTTTCGGATATCCTTGTTGTTCCTCAAGCTGTTGGAATGACTGTCGAGATGCGACCCGGAGTTGTAAGAAAATGAAATTACCAGTTTATTTACTATGGATCTGCATACTAATTTGTTTCTAAACTACCAGTATGTTTCTATTCAGGGTCCCGTTCTGCCATGTCCTCTTAATTCTCCCGATGACGTTTCAAAACTGAATTTCAACGTCAATTGTAAGGATTTCATGTCTGGAACACTACAAGCGATCACCCTTACACGAAAGCTTTTAAAGGGAAGAGTGCCTCTACTGGGATTTGTTGGAGCCCCCGTAAGAACTTAACGAAAGTTGAAGTATTTTTCAATAAGTTGAACAGTCTATAAATAAATTGTCGATTGTCTTTCGCCTAGTGGACATTGATGAGCTACATGATTGAAGGAGGTGGCAGCCGGACGCTGACAAAGTCCAAAACCTGGTTGTACAAATATCCGTTGGAATCTGAGAGGCTTATTTCACAACTAGGAGATGTGGTTATCTCGTATCTTGTAGAACAAGTGAAAGCGGGTGCTCAGGTAAAAGCAATACTACGAGTAGTGCTAGAAATAGTTGCTACATTTAAAATATTAATCATCGAAACTTTAGCATTTTCGTCGTGAAGGGAAGCCACACTAATCAGTATTTGAATAATTTTGCACTGAATCATAATAGATGTTGCAAGTTTTTGAATCACATGCTGACCTTTTGAGCCCTGACCTCTTCAACAAATTCTGTCTACCGGTGTTGAATACGATTCAAGTTGAAGTAGCTGCTCGAACTGCGGCCTGTGGCTTGGAACCAGTACCAATGGTATGTTCCTCTGTTCAAATACAATTATCACTTGCTCGTCACTGCCGTATAACCTACCCAAAATCGCAATTGTTGAAAAATTATACTCATTCGAAGGTAACTTGTATATTGCAAGGAATCTAAGCTCCTACGAAGCAGCAGTTTCTTTGATTGAAGAATGTTCAAGTACACTAACCTAAGTCCTCAAATTGTAATTAGGTGATATTTGCCAAGGGCGGTCACTACGCTTTGAAAGAACTGTCACAGCTGAATTACGAAGTGATTGGACTGGACTGGACGGTAGATCCAAAAGTAGGCAGGCAGCAAGTAAAGTCTGGCACAGTTCTTCAAGGAAATCTGGACCCATGTGCTCTCTTTGGATCACCGGTATTCGTTTATGTCAAAATCCTAAGTTATAGTATCACTTAAATTTGAAGTCATATATAATTAAAACTGTAATTTGACTCGTTCTAGGCATCGATTAAATCCAACGTGAAGAAAATGATTGACAGGATTGGACCCGAAAACTATATTTGCAATCTTGGACACGGGATCTATCCCGAGACACCCACAGATAGCGTTAAGCACTTTATTGATGCCGTCCATTCTTATGAAGTGTGATTTTAAACCAAAAAACCACCGGTAAACGTAACATGCATGCGTGCTCCATGCTCCAGATGTAATTTCTGTAATCAGGTTGCTCTCTGAAGAAGTTTGAGAAGAACTATTTTTGAGGCGTCAGAATAGAATAAATACTAACATTCCAATCATAATAGTCGTAATTTTTCGAGGTTCCACAGTTTATATTTCACTAGATATACAGGCGCCACCCACACGTTAATGAATTAAAATAAAGTACAGCATGAAGGTCATCAATTTTGATGCATTAGTTGAATTGGCAACCGAAGACCGAATGTTTGTGAAAGACGCGCTCGTTAACGGAAACACACGTACAACAACGTAACATAATATAAGAGAAGGTATTTGGACAATGAGCAGATCGAGTTTGAAAAGTAGGCCTTTTTAACCACAGGGAATCAAGGCTTAGGAT
>JAQFYU010003395.1:0-10109 GCA_034694905.1 Ceratophysella granulata | reverse complement strand
TAAAAGTTCCCATAAGAGTGTGCAGTTCGTCGGCTGGAAATATACAAAACATGGTATATAACTGCACGGGCGATAAACATTCCCGCCTTTCTCCTCAAATAATTTTCTTGATTTCGACCACGAGGTATATGCATGTTAATGCGTCCTTAACCGTGTAAATGCTTGACTTGTGAGTTTGTGTTTATCAACCCGCTAAGATTCTTCAAACTACTCTCAATTTGTCCATTTTTCGATGTCTCTTCTTCAAACTACAAGAGCATTGTAGATTGTAGACATGAAATAAGGAGGAAAAGAAGGGTGAGAATATGAGAAGAGAAGCAAGTAAGAAGGGAGAAGGGACAGGAAGAATGTAAAAAGGGAAAGCGGAGGTGAAGGAAGAAGAAAGAAGAAGTGAGCTTCAATCCAAACCGATTAATTTCACTGATGTATTGTATATCCAGATAGGAAATGAGATACGTAGTTGTTTCGGGAGATGAAGGTTAGTCTCAGTCTGAGCGTCACTAATCAGTGAAGGTGATGGATAGTAGGATATTAGAATCTAACCAAAATGCGCTCCTTGTGATAGCAGCTATAACAATATTGAAGTACATAAAGTGGGTCTCACACTGTCTGGGACATTCCGAACAAGGATGAAGACGATTGTACAGCTGACGATTCCAATAAATGCGAGGAGAGCTGCCAAGCCTCCAATCAAATTCCAGTTCTGGGACCTGTGCGTTTGATATGTATCTGGAAGATTCAAAGAATAATAGAACAACATGATTGATAGGATTCTTGATCGACAAAAATCAGCATATTTTCCACTAAGTATATAAAATTAGAGGCATTTCTTACCATCCCTGCAAAGAATGACTGTCTCTCCAGAATTAATACCATAATAGGAAATCGGCTTGTCTCCCAGCAAGACATTGTGCTGCCGATTAATGAGACTGTAGGCTGGACTAAGCGGAATTTGCTAACAAATACAATCAAATTAAAAATAAGAATTACACATTTCCATATTCATAATATTCCAAGTTCAGAGCATAATCTTGAGGCTTGCTTACTTACTTTAGCTTCGCAAAATTTATCTATCAAATCTTGGATAAACTGAGTTGAGTCCACAGTCAAGACTAGGGTTCCGTTTGCAGGAGCATTGAAGTTGCTTTGTATCACCACATTGAGCAGCATGCTTCGATTGTCCTTCTGAGTTGAACTATTCTTCAGCTGTTTAATTTTAAAAAAGTAAGTAGATTTAAAGCTATTAAAAAGCTTCTTATCAACTTCACAAGATACTTTGTAAGTACCAAATAATGTCAACATTCACATTTTTCTGTTCCTTCATGGAACATGGAACTTGATATGTTGACTATATAACCACTGATGACAATAATCAATCAAGCTAATCTGCTGTCTCGCCACCGCCGCCGGTCAGCACAATTCAGATGGCATACGACAAAAATATGTGTGGGGGGTGTTGGGCTTCGTTGTTGCACACAGATAGATGACAGAAAATATTTTTGTCACGCTATGAACTGTGACATTAGATTCCAGCAGAATCTTTACTCTGAACTTGCAAAACACTATACGAATCAATTCGCTTTAAATTCAAATTTTGAATGGAAGCCAGAAGTCGAGAAGTTCCAGGAAAAATTACAAATTAGGTATAGACTAACACCGGGCCGGGAGGCGGACTCGTATTTTGGTTTGGGTTGGGTCTCGTCTCAAGGTTCTAAGTTTAAGTCATAAGTCCATTTTTTACAATCATGTATGTGAGCAATTAAAACATTGTTAATAGATTTTCGTACTTTGTGTGTACCTTTTTTCTCGATGTCGGAATTGGGACAGTGATGTTGTTGTTTGGCGGAGCTAACAAGGCTTGCAGTTCAAAGTCCAGTTCTGAGCCGTTGTAAAGCTAGAAAGGCTAACCGGCCGTTGGACACCGTTCTTGTCAGGCGAACTTGCAAACGTTATGAAGGTTTTAATACATAGTAATCAAATCATAAATGGGCCTAAATAAAAGAACTTGTCAGTACCTCTGACCCTCTGTACCTGTCACCTGTACTCTACATGCACTTCTTCTCCCGACTACTTCAGGTACCTACTGAATACTAACTGAAAACTGAACTGACAAGAGTTCAGAGCTCAGTTCTTCTGCTCTTCTTCTATTCTGCCTGGAGTTGATCTCAGAATCAGAACTTCAAAGTCAAAATCAGCAGCCTTTTAGGATTTTCATCTCTCTCAACTCTTCAGCTGATGAGTTGCTGGTTGCTGCCGATGTGATGAGATGAGTCCTCGTCGTCGGCTCGTCACGTCTTTCTTCACTCACCAATTTTTAAGGCGTTGGGATGTGGCATGTGGCAAGTTCATCTTTCATGAGGTGTGTAGTGCACTCGATTGTATGCCACATGCCACACACAATCAGGCAGCGATCGAAACCCGAAATGCTCAAATTTGGCCCGGAGAAGTTAGCTCCCTGGCTCCCTAGGACAATAGTGAAATCTTGGGAGCGGACTTCAGCTCCCAAACCCAACATCATGCAGCTATGAAAGTTGACGATTAAAAAATTGTACATTATTGCATGATCATTCCATTGTGTAGTATGATCGATATACAGCAAATGTAAAGCTATTATGTAATATTTATCAATTAAATAGGTACTGCAAACTGCAATTCGATAATTCCATTGATTGCTATGCTACAGGCAGTTTTCAGCTTGGATTGGTAGAACAGGTTTATTGCATGATTAGTCATCCACTTCCGGTCGGTAGCGGTTAACGGTGTTTGCAAAATGAGCTACATAAGTGACTATGTGAGTTCCCAATATTTTGCGACCTGCTATACGGAAAATGATAATTCAATTTCCACGCACTGCTACAGTTGGTTAACGACGTGAATTGACAGAATAGGTTTGCAACATGATTACTCATCCACTTCCGGTCTGAAGCGGTGCTTGCAAAATAAGCCACAAAATTTCAAATGTGAATTTCCAATGTTTCGGGAGCTGATTCATCTGGAAAATGATAATTCGACTTCCAAGCACTGCCACAGGCGGTTTGAGACGTTGACTAGTAGAACAGGTTTGTAGCATGATTAATCATCCACTTCCGGTCTGTCGCGCTGCTTGCAATATGAGCTACATTAATGGTTGTGAATTTCCTTTGTTTCTGGAGCTAATTCATTCGGAAAATGATAATTCGATTTCCAGGCACTGCTACAGTCGGCTATCGACGTGGAATGACAGAACAGGTTTATAGCATGATTAATCATCCACTTCCGGTCTGTAGCGCTGCTTGCAATATGAGCTACATTAATGGTTGTGAATTTCATTGTTTCGAGAGCTGATTCATCCGAAAAATGATAATTCGATTTCCAGGCACTGCTACAGTCGGCTATCGACGTGGAATGACAGAACAGGTTTATAGCATGATTAATCATCCACTTCCGGTCTGTAGCGCTGCTTGCAATATGAGCTACATTAATGGTTGTGAATTTCATTGTTTCGAGAGCTGATTCATCCGAAAAATGATAATTCGATTCCCGGGCACTGCTACAGTCGGTTTTCGACGTTGATTGGTAGAACAGGTTTATAGCGTGATCAATCATCGACTTCCGGTCTGTAGCGGTGCTTGTCCAATGTTTCGGAAGACGACTATTTGAGACGAAGATTTGGATTTGACATTTGGCAGTTGAAAAGAAATAGGTATGCGCGTAGATATATACTTATTTGAAGTGCCAAATACGGTTAAAACGCAGAATTCTCCTTTTTCTAAATGTTAAACACGAGAATTTGAAAGTTTTGGGCAAAATCTGTAAGGAAATTGGACTACTAAAGGATATCAGCCTGGATTTTGCGCGAAGCGCAAACGATTTTTGAGTTTTTGTGTCGTATTTCCTGATTTTGTGTGCCCGTAACCCAGGAGGGTGTCTGCCACCAGGGTAGGCCATTAGTTAAATCTCAGAGGGGTGCTGACCACCAAGAAAGTCTCAGGGGGGTGCTGGCTACACCTGGCTACCCCCATTGCCCATGTATGGTTACGGTCACGGAATACAACCATCCACAAGGACTCGGACTCCAACTCCAAGTCGGAATATTTTAAAAGACACGAATTAACTCGCAGGAAAAGTGGCGAATCAACAACAATGGCGTCATTTACCAAGCAGAACATTAGTACCAGGTAAATTCCAATCATGTGGCTTCATTTATTCCTGCAATTAAAGTAGTCTCTCGATAAATAGTATAATTCCAGAAATGTAATCAATAACTACTGAAATAAAAGTATTATCAAGTATAAATATAAATGTCGTGTTTATATAACGCTAATTTAATGCAAAATACAACATACAATACTTCACCTATATTGGTTTGGTAAACGTATAACGTATCTACTATGTACAGTACACACATGTACAATACCGGATCATCTTTATTTTAGAGTGTCTTTAAATGAAATGCAAAACAGCGATAGTAAATGTGCGAAACGAACCTCTTCAGGGTGTCAATTATACAACATTGTACTTGATGTTAAAGTACGGAAATTAACCAAGTGATCCAATATAAGTTTGAAATATTTATAGGTTTAACTACAAATATGTAGATTGCCCAATATAAATTATACCATAATGCATATGTCATTCATAAATAATCCTAACGTAGGCCGTGTACAGAGTACAGACAGACCCACATTTCAGTTCAGTCGTCCCACAAAACATCGCGGCAAAAATTCTCAATACAAAAGTTGGTACCTATTAAATATTTATTTGCTAATTATTTTTTTAAAGTCAAAAATATAAATAACCTTTGACTATTGGACACATTACCAAGCACAAGCTTCTAAGTGTTTGAGATTGAAACTGATTCTACGGATAGAATGCTCTACACCATCGTAGGACGCTATTGCAGTCCAGAAATATTCTGCCTTCATGGTATTTACCTACTATTTATTCGTTATTATTCGGAACCGGTAATAGGCTAAAAATTGAATATTTGTAATCGATTTTACAATGTATGATTACAGACCATGTGATCTTCAATCGTACTCCACCTTATTTGATTGAGTGAGCTTTAAATGATTATCAATGTTGTTTGCAGTCGGTAATTTTGTATGATTCAAAAAAGAATTCGGATAGGTGTCGTACACTATACCATTAGGCTATTTAAGCAAAATATTTATCTTTTTGAAATATCATTTATTCTAAACTCAAAATATGTCGACTGTAATATTTGCAGTTTAGATGCTTTACCTTGTTTTGCTCATTAACACATATAATCCACACAACACACAGTACAGAATTTATTGTTAACTTCTGCTTGAAAAAATCGTGACTTTAATAGAGGCAATATTTGAGTTGGTTAATGTTTAGTTGTGCGAAAAAACAGATCAACAATTGGAGTTTCATTTGAAGGTCAAATTTTGTGCGCGACTATTTTTCGTATCTTATTTTTGTCCTTGCATAAGTTTGATAATAATGTTTAAGTGGTTTACACCAGGAATGACTAGTTCATAACTCATAACCGCATGTTGTCATCATTCTGTTATTTTCTCCACGAATTCAGTATAAATAGAAAATGTCAATCGCGAATCGCGAATAGAATATCTACCAGCAGTAGCTCCAGCGACAATGATTCGCATTAGGAATATATTATTACCAGCTGTGCTGGTTCTCATCAGCACAACCATCACCACTACCGTTAGGTCCGCGGAAAGTACAGTCCCGTTTCGTGAAGATTGGGCATTACCCACTTCAGATTCCTTCACTCTATATGGAGATCATGGAACGCCCGAATCAGGGATCGAAGACTCCATTGCACAAGATGGCCGTTCAATCAGATTACGTCTGAATGCAAATCCACCTGCTGGTGTCGGTGGCGCTCCTGGAGCCGAAACCAAGGACAGGTACCTCTACGGAAGTTATTGGTCGCGCGTAAGAACAGCCGATTGCTCATCTCAGCCCAATGCAGGCGTCGTCACCGGAATCTTCACATATTTCAACGATGGATCCGATTCCAATGGAAATGGCGTGCCAGACAATAGTGAGCTGGATTTTGAATGGCTCTGCGCTAAACCAGAAGTTCTTCACTTGTCAATCTGGACGGACTATTTGGAAGCAGAAGTACCACAGATTCGGGTTACGTATCGCAGCATTAACATCAAAACTGGGCAAATCCTGCAGGAATGCTTCCGAACCGAATTTGGAGAATGTCAAGAGCTGAGCAGTGCTGAGCGACAACCAACCAATGTTGCAGCCATTCCTGATTACGATCCTGCGAACAAGTATTATGACTATGGAGTTATTCTCGAGGCGAACCGAATTCAGTTTCTGATGATTCTGGACGGAGTTACCCGGGTATTGTGGGATTATCAAGGACCTTCTGAACGAATCCCGAAGCAACACATGCACTTCATGCACAATGTGTGGCATACGAATAACTGGTTTCCCATTGACAACCCAGGAACTGCCATCGAGTCTCCAAATTCACAGGTCAACATCTTCGTGGACTACAGCAGTTTTACTCCAATATAAATATTGGGCTTAACATTCATTTATATTGGCAATGATTTGTCTATTGATTTAAAATAATGAAATTGGATTATTTCTAAGATTTGGCTGTGAAATTGTTTGAAATACATGAGTACGTACAATACATGTTCAGCGGACTATGTAGAAATCGTATTATTTAACATTCGTAACAGTTTTACTATCATCGATACACACAGATACGATAGTTGTCATCCCTTTTGAAAAGTCCAGGGCTGGGAAACATGATTTAGTTTTGAAAAGCGAATTTAAAAACACACATTTGGGCTAAAACGATCTTGTTTTTCTAATTTTTGATTTTGTGACTTGATTTATGATTTATATAAACTATATTCACCAAATTATTTATCTTGACTTTGACGAAAATCGATACCATGATTTTGGATTTTAAAAATAATGATTTTCATATAGATTGGTGATTTAAGATCCTAAATCGCAAATAGTTTAATTAATTGGTTAATTTAATTTTGGTCTTGTGATTTGGATCTTGTCGAAAAATTGATTTCGTAAATACTGATTAGCCTATAATGGGTTAGAGCGGCAAAATGTGCAGAAATCCATTGGCTTTGTAATATTGATTTGTTTGGTCACTAAAACAAGTGTCAGAGTTTCAGCGTAATTTATCGGATGTTTCTGGTCAGATGTTCAGAAAAAACATTTCCTGCCACAACTTTTTTAACATGACTTGAATCAAAGCGAAGGTTATATGTACAATTTGCCATTAGTATTCTCGTAATTATTTACTGGTTTTCTCAGAGAGTTACGTAAAAGTGTTACTAAAGAAAATGAAGCTACTCAAATAATGAGAATTTACTGCTCTTAATTCTTTAAATTGACTCCAAAAATCTCCAGATTCGCACGATTTCTTGTTCCATTTCCATTTGGTTCGATAGAGAATTTGTGAACCGCTAACAATTCATTTTCAGGAGTAATTACTCTCAGATCACGCATAGAGGCAAAAAGTAGGGTTGGGTCGGACCCACTGACCACATAGCTATGCTGCCCCTTATGCGAATCTTGGGTTTGTAGCTAAGTGTTGTCGTTGTCTTTGATATGCATCAATATTCTTTTATTACAAGTTTTTTTTACTAAAGTGAACAAAATCCTACTGACAGGGCAACAACTCTTTCTTCATGTAAATGTCCAACACTGAAACTTTCGCTTACAAATTGTCAACATAAAAAAGTGTAGCACTTCGAATTTGAAACCTTTTTTGAGAGGATGAGGCCTTTACCAACACAAAAAATGGTATAGTGCGCAGTTGGGGCGCTGGACACAAAGTTAGGGTTTCGATGCCCTGCATTTTATGTTATGTTTCTTCATTAAGTGTAGTGCATTATAATGAACCTTCCTTCGCTGAGTTTGATGCCGATGGTCAGTCGTCTTCGTCTGCAGTCCTTCCTACTTGTTTACAATTTGCAAAAATTTATATTTGACATAGATGTATTATTTAGGTAACGATATGATATTCCATTTTAGACTGGATTGTAGATTGTACAGTAGTGCATAGAAAAGGAACTGAAACTACATACTACAGCGTAGTTGAAGTAGAGACAGAAAACTTGCGTTGAAACAGTGAAATTAAATTCTGTAGAGGAAACTCCAATGCCATATTGAATGTCTTTCGTACAGTGTTCTTAGTTCATTATTAAAGCTTTTGTAAAACTGCAATGTACAATATACAGATAGCTGTGAACTAAACGATTCAACCTACTAATTCAAACTGACGCAAGACGCAACTCAACTCGAGCCAATTTTAATTCAAGACGAATACAAATAGAATTTAATAAGCCTTGTGTACGAGCAAAGCATCAATCGGAAAAATTCTCATGAATTCGCTTGGAAACAAGACAACATGTTTTTGTTAAAATATATTATAATTTGTGCCTATTCCTATATTTTGAATTTATAAAGAGGACGTGATAGTTACACATTATGTAGCTAGCTGTTTTCCGTAATTTTCCGTACCGCACTTGGATTTCCGTACTACAACACGCGCTCGTGCAGGCACAGGGAGTCGGAAGTCGGAACGGAACAACATTGAGCTCTGAATATACTGCAAATTGGCAAAATATGAAGCTGCTAAATCCCAAATTGAGGGGGGAAATTGGACAAACAGGTTAATATATTTTTTTCAAAACGGATTTCTTTTTTTGGCTTTTTGACGGAACGAATGTTTGCCAATCGCGTTTTTGCTAATATTTGGCCTTCTACCAGACTTAATTTCGCGTTCTTTGGCAAATCCAAAACACTGATACAGATCAGTGAAATTATCACTGACAAATGGGTCAGCTAGCCCTATTATAATAAGTAATTAGTTAACTATTCTTGCTGGTTAATCGATGTCCAACGAAGAAGGTTAGAGCGCAGATCGATACGGCGGCGTTGGATATCTCTAGTAAAATGAAGATTGGACAACGCGTATCACTTAAGAGATGCAATCCTTCCGTCACGGTCAAATCTAGGGTCAAAGTTTAGAAGATCCGTATATATTTTCTCTGACGCTCAAATCAATTTGAACCTATCATCGACTGGTAAATCAAATAACGGGCCAACAAAAGAATTTTATGACATTTTTAACTCGATCCATTTGGGTCAAATTTGACCTCTAACCCATATGAGTCCAAAACTAGATTTGACTATATATCGCAAGAAATAGAGTATTCAGAGAGAGTATCTGCCCTTAATGCAACAATGCAAAAAAGAACCAATCGATTTGGTGGTCGATAAGGGGCTTCACAAATTTTGAAAAAGTTTTAAATTATCATAAACAATTGACGCCTGATGCTCAGAAAAGTTGAAATGTGATATTCGCAATGTGTACCAAGGAAGTACAAACAGTAAATATATAAGGATATAATGAAGACTTAAATATAAATTATGGATCCCCATGAAATATAGACGCGAAAGAGCGTGAAATACTGGTTTCAACATCCGCGCAACATGCAATGCTGATCGGATCGGAATCGGAATAGAAGAAATCAAGACATACCCACGATAGAGTCGTGTTTTTTCATGAAATATTCACAAATCCTAAATTCCTTGCCTGTGTGCAATATTTGGGTAAATTACTTCACCAATTGATCAATTATGATGCGCCATGTTTTAAACTACAAATATGCTTGGAGATTTTGATAAGTTATACAGACGTGCTATTTAAAAAAAAAAAGTCACTTGTGGTTGAGGTGACTTAATTCCACAAAAAAAACGCGAATAAAACAACTGAAACGTGTCAGATTTTTTAGATGAAACTTTGAGTCTATATTTTTATTCAGTTTTTCTTTGATCAAGTCATTGGATCCGTCAAATTTGAGAATTTCAGCTCAAATTCATCTATTCATACCCCCACCCCCACCTGAGTTATAAGCGAAATGAGGATGGTCATTTTTATTGGAATAACCCTCGTATAAAGTCTTCAGCGGCGTTTCGAAAGCTACTAATCTGACGACAAAGTATCCTTCCCAAACTCGTTAAACCAAGTACAATTTAACAATACGCGTCCGGGTCCATATGTATTCAATTGACTATATAATCCAACTCAACGCCAGGTATATGTATTCGGTTTGAATTGTTTGAACACAATAAGGTGA
>JAQFYU010003394.1:0-10110 GCA_034694905.1 Ceratophysella granulata | reverse complement strand
GTCCACACACAGCATATCACCCTATTTCTGTTCTGTTTGTATTCCGCTTTTTCTCATCATCATCCGAATCCAAATCCGACTCGACGATGATCACAAAAAAACACATACACACAGCATCAGTGCAACAGGAGGCTTCCGATCTCATCAAGTTGAAAATACATATACACGTGCACGTGAGTTAATAGTACGTGGCTTTGGCTTGTATGTATGTATTATACATACAATACATAGTATGTATGTAGTTTTAAGCTCCTATTCCTATCTTTCTGCAATATGCGAGATGTGAGAAATGCAGTGATATTTATTTCGTTTGATTACCAGCTGCAGTGTCAATAAGGTGAAGTGATGGAAGTTTGCTGAAGTGAAGGTTGACAAACGAACATTACATTTACTACTCAAGATCCAGTGATATCTAAGGCCGACGCGACAGCAGTAAGTACCATTAATTTTTGGAGTTTCAGTTAACATTGTACATTTAAATTTCGTCTAACGTGGCTATTGTTTTAAACTTTTGAATTTATTTTTATATGTGCCACGAGATTAGTACAGTTCTAGAGTGAAACGAAGTGATCCGGCCGGAAATGGACTCTATTCTAAATAGTGGAGCTCTTCCGGGAAATGAGATCAATGTTGATGAAGCGGCTCGATGTTACTCCGATTTACTGAAAATTCCGTCCGCTACCAAAGGCCATTTCGAACACGAAGACGAGAATGTCCTTTGTATTTCTTCAGAATGGTCATACTCAGATGTCATCAAGAAGGAAAAAGCTACGCTCGTCAAAAACTATACTGTTCTAAAGAGTTCGTTGACGGACAGCAGCGGAAATTGTCAACCTGTTGTCTACGAGTTTACGCCGAGTAGCGAAAATAATGCGTATGACATGAACCAGTACATATTTCATGGGCACTGGGCACGTTGAAGAATTTGTTTAGTGGTTGATAATCATGAATTGAGTCTTCAATGCGTATTTGTGTAATTGTTATTTGCAGAAAATTGACATGTTATTCTAATTCTGGATCTAAAAAGGCCGTCGTTACGAATAATTCAGATGCGAAGGTCACAGAAAGGAGTGAATTCTTGCAAGTGTATACCGGAGGCAAGTTACAGAAGACATTCAATCTGAAGGATGTTGACAAGCATCAAGGAATCTACACTTCTAATGGTAATTCATGAATTCTTACTATTATTTCAGAATATACCAAAGAGTGAAAGTGACCACAAGCAGCAAATATGCAATATTTAACTTTTTTGGTACTTGAATTTAAAGCTTGGGGAAGTACCATGGCCTGGAGTTCAGATGAAACCAAATTGGCCTACATGGCTGAAAAGAAAATTCCGAAACCGAAGCCGTTTTTGTCTTCCGCTGTTGCTGGAACCGAAACATCTGATTCAGATCAAACAAGAGTATGCATTTTAAGTATATGAAAATCAGTTTTAATAAACAGTACAGTTTAAATCAGTTGAAAAATCCCTAACACGTTTTTCAGGGAGAAGAGTATGCTTTCAGACAGTCATGGGGGGAACAGCTTCGAGATGCTTTTGAAGCCGTTGTCGTAATTTTGGACTTGGAAACGGAAATGTTCTCTATTTTGTCGCTACCCGATAAAATATTTCCAAGTGATTTACAATGGGTAAATAGCTCTGCAATTATTTGGACCGGATACGTCCACACTGACTGGCGATTGGGGCTCATCTATTGTTCGAATCGAGAATCAAGAATATTTAAACTCAACATTGATGGCACAAACTTCAGTGAGTATGAGTAATGACAATGAATGATATTTCCTACATTATATTAAATATAATAATGCTGTATAGTGTATTAGAGAAAACACAAGCACCCCGCCGGCATGTCATGAACTAAAACATTCGCTATTTCTAAGTTCAAATCAAAAGATTCGGTAGTACAATATTCTTATTGACTAATCGCAGGTTATTTGAGCAGCGCCGGAACAGCAGCGCGTTCTTCCAGGGTGCACCCTGGCGGAGGTTTTGTTGTTTGGCAAGAGAGGCGAATGAATGGACCACATCAGAAATCTCGACAAATTGTAGGATTGAAGCTAATTGAGGTAACAGGTAACACCCTTACATCGAGCGACATTAAAATGACTTCCTAATGAAAAAACTTGAGTTACATTTTAAATAGTCCGGAGTAACCAACGTTTTGTACGAGGAGAATTACCCCGAAACGAAGGTCCCAGTTTACGAGGATTTTCCACAAATCTGCTGGACTCCCGATGGTTCGAAGTTTCTAACGGTTACATCAAACGAAGTTGAACACGTTCTGCTTATATTCACAATCGGTGTCGGTATGTTGATTGGAGTTGGCCGAATAATTTTGATATTTAACTCCTGGGAGTTCCATGAACTTATTTGTGGTCCACAGATGGGAAAATTGTTGGAAGACCAGAGATAGTTCGAGACATTTACAGTATTCTCTGCATTGGGAACGACTACATTTTAGCAACCAGAAATTCCCAAATCCAAACGACGTCCTTGTTGCTGTTGAATTGGAAGTTGCCAAATGGAAAGCCAATTCAGATTATACGGCCAGAACGGGTAATTTCGTTTCCTGTCCATCGACTTCTGATTCCAGGATCCGTGTCACCACCTTCGTTCTACTATGGTCCTTCGGATGACGAAGATAAGCCAAACAGTGTGCCACTGATCGTTATGCCGCATGGAGGTGAATCCTTTTATATACTAGTCTCGTTTTACAATGTAAAAACTATACTGATATGAAATATCTGAAATTTTTGAAGGGCCGCACTCGGTATTCGTGGACGAGTTCATTCCAGAATTGGCGTTTTTCCTAAAACTAGGTAAAAATAATTTGTGAAGTGAATCTCTGAAACAATTTCGTAAGCTGTTCCTGAATTGCTCAAATAGGCTATGGAGTCCTTCGTGTTAATTACATTGGAAGCTTAGGAGGCACTCGAGATTATACCGAGAATCTACTTGGAAAAATTGGAGTAGATGATTTGAAGGATTGTCAAAATACTGTTCTCTCACTACTGAGCCAAGAAAAAGCCATTGATCCGGCAAGAATCGTTATACATGGTGGTTCTCATGGTATTATGCTTTTGTATCAGTTCATGTAGTAGTTTTAATTGATCTACAAATATAAACAAACATTAAAATGGTTTAAACGCTAAATGGTTTCAGGAGGATGTTTGGGTGCGCATCTGTCTTCCAGTTATCCGGTATAACTTCAAACTACGCCACTTAAATCAACTACCAACGTTTGACGTTTATAGAAAAATTCTTTGAATAAGGAGGTAATGCTATGCTTGTTTCAATTTTGGCTAGGAAACCTACAAGGCTGTTGTACTTCGAAATCCTGTAGTTGATGTACTTGCAAACACATCGGCGAGCGACATAACTGATTGGTAAACGAACTCCTTACAATGTTACATCTATTTCCATCTAAATTAGTGTTTAGTTTTAACTAAATATTCTCAAAACAGGCAATACGAGGAAGTTGGACTTAAGCGTGATGGGAAAACCTATCTCCCATTCGTGAAGGATCTAGAAAGTGCAACAAAGCTAATAAAATGCTCTCCAATCCACCATGCAGCTAAAGTTCAAGCTGCAACACTACTACTTCTTGGATCTGAAGATGTACGTGTGCCAATGGCCCAAGGAATGGCGTACTACAGAGCACTCATCGATGCTAACAAGACGTGCGAGTATGTCTAATCTTTCATACTGTATTGGCGTTAAGCATTGTTCCGGCTAATTCTAAACATGTTTAACTGTTTTTAGAATCCGACTATATGATGACTGCCATCCTCTGATGAAAGTGCCTTGTCGGTTCGACGCTGGAATGCAATCAGTTCTTTGGTTTGCAAAGCATCTCAAAGCTGTACCAAAACAGTGATCTGAGTTCGCTAGGAAGTGCGTTCTATCCTGAACCTTTCTTTATAAGCCGGCATTTTCTATGTAATCTAAATATTAATTACATCGAAGAAACTTGCAGATTCATGTCAGCGATCGTAGAAGTAGAATGTGAAAAACATATTATATTTGAAAGCCTGCTCCGTTTTCTTAGGTTACAGCGAATGAGGAATGAATACAATGAAATAGCTGCAAGTAATTTTGTCAAAACTATCGTCATAAAAGTTGAAAGTGGAAATAAATGACTACAGCAAAGCAGGTAGTTTTCATGTGCGTAAAATATGTAGTATAGTAGCCAAGATGGTAAGCTGCTACTTATCTGTAGAACCCAGATTGAAGTTCCGAACGCGGGTGCCCAAAGTTGCAACTAAATGTTTAGTCTCAATCTGAGTTGCTTCGGGTAGTGGAAGCAAATTTTCGTCCACCTTTCCAGCTAACATCGCGTGGTACATTTCTTCAAACTAGAGCAATTCAGAAGCAATGTTGTACAATCAGTCTATTGGTAGCAGCATAAGTATTTCTTCAAGAGTGTTGAGTATTACCTGCTCTTCGGTGGGACTAACCAAATCCACAACTATGACATTTTCTAAATCCACAACTGCTTTCACCACGATTGTTGAATCTGTTCGAAGAATTTTCTTCCATTTGGCACTTAGCGCGGCTGAATAGGCAGTTGCACCTGCTCAAATAAAGATCGAGAGAATGAATTCTAAAGGCATGGGTTTAGTTAGATTAAGCATGATTAAGAAACTAAGGATTTGAATTTATCATAGAAATAACTAACCGTGTACCAACAAATTCGAGTTGAGTGAGGTCGCAGGGTATGGAAGAAATCTCCATACAGCTTTTCGTGCACATGGTCGACGAACACAAACATCGCGTCCAAAATCAATCAACCGAACCTTGAATCCGAAACAACTATGGAATTCGGTATCCTCGGAAGTTTTACCCATGAAAATAGCTCGGGCCCATTGATTTGTAAGCTTATCTTGTATATCTGGATTTCTGAAATCTGGAACAAAGTCTTTGTGATCCATCCATTCCGCTTGACCAAATACTCCTAACTCAGTGATCATCAAACCATCGATCTCGTCACACGTTGGCATCTAAAATGGAGTGAAATATTAGACTAATTGGGACAATAGGAAAGGAAGGGATACGAGATCACTCATTGTACATCTGCGTTCCTGGAATTGATGTTGACAATTACGCAGCATGTTCCGCAATTCTACAGTAGTTGTCCTTTGGCGCAATACAGTGTCTTTTGAAAGCCGAAAGATGCTTAAGTACGAGAGATTATGAGATTATGACGACATTATAGCATACCTGAACAAATATAATTTGCCCAATTTCAGGAACCCAATGCCGATCATACGGTGCTCTTTCGCAGTAGTCTTTGATTTGAAGATTCAAATGTTGACGGAATTCTCTCCATGGGTTGTCACATAGAATCACAGTCAAGTCGTCCAAGCTATTAAACTCCGCAATTTGAACCTTGAAGGGCATGGATATAGGGGTATTCACCAAGGGAATGTCAGCAAGGGTATAGACAAAGTTCGTGTCCAGGTCATTCCAGACCGTACGGGGTGCTTTTCCAGCCTTCAAGTCTATTTCCTCGTATATTTTCAATTGCTCCTCTTCCCTGGCCTTCGACTGCTGGGTAGAGTAGACATTGAGAGTTTCCAATATTTTGCTTGGTTTTAGTCCGCATTCGAATCCCCAATCAAATGCAAACGTTGAATCATCCTTTTCCTCATCTACCGCCATCATCATCATTGTTGTTGCAAGTTGCAATTGGGTGTGTATTATCTGCCTTATCTGATAGACAAGAGACAAGAAAGGAGATATTAAGTATTTCTATTTTTCTTTGATAATGTAGTTCTGATTATTCCAACCGCGCAGCAGCTTTAATTTACATCCATTTGACTTAAAACATAAAAAAAGCATAAAGTATCTAACATTATGTATGTAGAAGTTTTTACCTACATATGATTTGTTGAGTGGCCACGAAACGAGCACCACCGGCGACACGAGCTTCGACTTGAGAAAACGACGGATCGGATCTAATTGTTTTTTAGTTATTACACACACTGAATGCAGAATGGTGGTAAATCGTAAAGCTGAGAAGACGAACACACAAAGATAAACTGATAATTACTTATGGCCCAGATGAAAATGAAGGAAGTAGTAGCTTAACTTAACTTACATTGATTGACGAATGAGAAAACTTGAAATTAATTACGACGAGAGCAACAACGTGAATGGGAATAATGGTACGGTCATGGGTCATGGTTCATGGTCGATCATCGATCATTGATGGTGAATGGTGAACGAAGACAACGACGCGCAACGAACGAACATGAACATAACGTAATTTGAACAATGTGAATAGCCGCAGCCACCTGATTTGAAAAAGAATTTTCCCGCGGTTTCATATTCACCGCCACTATCTATCGGAATCGGAGGCGAGAGGAGGCGAGGCTTCCAGGTCCAGGTTCATGAGGCAGGAGAAGTCAGAATTCAGAAACATACGCTATGATAACTGATAACCACCCATCCCATACCCATTGTAAATTGTTACCTGCATAATATGTACATACATGGCAAATCTGCCATCTAAAAAAATCCTTCTTGTAAAATGAACCTCAAACCTTCTCCTAAAATTCCTGACCTTCTCGTAGTATAAAATTCTGAAATATGCGCTCCTGTTATCTTTTCCATTTTCTTCTCCTTTCCCATTTTCTTCTCTTCGATTTCCTTTTCTTCTCATTTTTTTCCTTTCTCTGGCCTTTTTATTTCATCTCTTTCCCCCTTCTATTTCTTCCCCTTCTCTCTTTTGCCGCTTCTCCTTCTCTTTCCTTCTCTCTCTTCCTTTCTCCTTCTCTTTTTCTCCTTTCCCTTCTCGTAATCTAATTAATGTTATGTCTAATATTATGTCAGATTTTCCATGTTTACCTGTAACCACCCTCTCCTAATGGTTTCACTCGTCTCGTGCACTTGCAGATACTTTTTGATCCATTAGATTAGATTAGATTAGAATTAGATTAGGAAGAAAACCTTAACGTCATAAGTCATAATCCACGCAGAATTTCTATGAAGATCAGACGCCGTAAAGAGTGCAAACGAGGTGGTTACTACCGGTGGTTGGTTCCGTACTCGTAACTGCCACCCGCCGCCGCCGCCCTTCTTGGTTGGTTCCGTACTACTAACTGTGCCACCCGCCGCCCTTCTTATTATGCCACTACTCACAGCTACAACTACTGGTTACTGGTTAAGCATAGGTATTTTTCTCTTTTTAGCTGTCATCGCTAATTAATAGTTTTACGTGTTTTGACTTTCGTTACTGGAAATGAAGCGTTCTCCTAACCTTCATCTACACTACACACTAGTTCTACATAGTATGCAAACATTTTAGCTTTCGCAGACGGACGTTGCATTATGCCTCTCCATGACCTTGAATTGTTGGTTGTTGAAAACAGAGAGCATCATTTGTTTTTGTACAATAAAATGTGTTTCATACGATGAGTAACTAAGTACTTAGGAAATTGTGAATACGAGGTTATATTTTGATTTCAACGAATACTAGGCTAACCATCAAGCAAAACCGAAATATATGAAATAGATGTAATTATAATGTATAAACGTATTCCTTCATTCTTGCAGAGAGTTGTGGGCCATATTTGGTCTCATCCAATGCTCAATCACGTTCCCCTTGATTAGGGCACTCTCTAGCAAAGTGTCCAGTCTCACCTGAAAATTGAAATCAACCATGGGTGAAGGATTAGTGCATCGCATCAACTACAAATCAGTCGGAAGTACTTGACCTTTGACCTTGGCACTTCGCAATTGCATTACGCCAAGTAAATCTATGATATAGAATTTTTTTAGTGTGTAAAAATCTTACCACAGTTGTAGCAAGTACTTCCGCCACCACCGCGTCCTCCACCGCCTCCACCACGGCCACCACCACCACGAGATCCACCATCCGGGCAATCACGAGCAATATGACCCGGCTTGCGACAGTTGTAGCAAGCAGGTTCATCAGAACCTGGGCAGTCTCTAGCGATATGGCCAGTCTGGTCACAGCGATAGCAACGCTCTCCTTCCGTACAGTCACGTTGAACATGACCTGGCCGCTTACATTTGTGGCAAGTTTGCTCTCCACCGCCATAATCCCCACGAGAACCTCCGTATCCTCCGCCGCCACCTCGACCGCCACTACGACCTCCACCGCCACGAGAGTACGAAGACGAATATGAGCCTCCTCCTCCACCTCCACCAACACTACATTCTCGAGCAAAGTGACCGGGCTGTGAGCACTTGTAGCAATTTGACGACATCCTCTCTTATCTGTCAAATACACAAAAGCAATTAGTTATTTGAATAGTGAATAGTAACAAACTGAAATCCATGAGTGAACTAAATATCAAGGCTGCCCCAATGAGCAAGCAACTAATTTCAATGGAACTGAACTAAGTACTACATACTATTATTTAATTCAAATCATTTTCCTGGTACTGGCTACTGGCTGAGTTGATTAGAATGAACAATGAATGGGGTGAATGCTTTCATGCTGCTCATTGACATTCGAATGGTTTGCTTGATTCAATTTTTTTTAAAGTGGCTTTCATTCAAGAGAATTTTTAATAACTTCTATGTCTATGTGATACCCAATTATGATACCTGGTGTCTGTCCACGCAACACCTCGTCATCAGTCATCAGTACCTTACATAATACAAAGTCGACACTTGACATTACAGTTATTTTTATTTTTAGTATATTGTATATTGTATATCGAAGCGATATCGTTCGTTCATGTGTCATATTCAGGCCATCATAGTTCTAGTTTCTAGTTCCAGTTGGACGCTACCATTGAGTTCTCAATTCAGGATGGATTGTCAGGTTAGGTGTGCTGAAACGCCCGCCTTCGGTGCGCATCCTTTCACCTTTGACCTTTGCTACAATTCAATTCACCCCTCAATTCAATATTCAACACAGATATGTATCCTCTATATGTTATAACACAAATAGAAATATGAAATAACACATAACATTACAAAAACAAGAACTGAAGTCATATAAGTGCGTCTGCTCCTGCTCTTCATGTTTCAAGAACAGGCGACCGCTGCGTTGCCGCCTATCACCTATCATCTGTTACCTAGAGTGCCCTGAGCCCTGACATTGACATGACAAGCGACCTGTCCCTGACACATAATTGAACGCTTAAACCGTCGACGCTGACATCACTAAACAATGGAACAGAACAGTACTTGGTGTGCTGTCATGTCATCTCGCAAATGCCTGTCGCTGTTGCATTTCTTGCTGTCCACGTCCGTCCGTATTTGGCATTGCCTTGTCCTGCTGCGCCCCCACCCCCACACACCATAAACCATAACCTACAACAGGATTCAGGATACAGGATTATGACATAGTAACTATTTACCTCACTCGACTTCGACTGGACTGTTCTATTACAGGTGACAGGTACTTGGGTTATTGTGGCTTGACCGGCTGACTGGATTAATGGTCACTTATTCCTTCCTCCAACTTCCGCTTTTGACTGCTGCTCTTCCTTCACTCACTCCTCCACTCACTCACTCCCCTCCACGTCCACACCACCTGGCTCCAGTTCTCCAAGTGGAACCGGCCCAGGACTCAACACTCAACGCATCTTTTCTCTCAAATCTCGTGCCTTCTCCGCTCCCTTCCCACTTTCCCAATCACCAATCATCCGGATCAGACTCTTGCACTTGCCCGTTTTATACCATCGTCAAAGACATGAACTATGAAAGTTCCGATTCGTCAAGTGTCATCATACGCTCTTGTCATACTATTTACCTTCCACAGCGTCTTAATTACACGTTAAGAAAATTACGAAGTGAACTTTTCATCGCCGCCGCGGCGTGGCGAGTGGGGTTGATATGGTGGTTACGAAAGATTTTTAGCCCCCAGCCTACAACCCCCAAACTCAGCTCCGTTTCCTTTCCAATTTCTTTTTGGAAAATGCGTGGCGGTTCCTCCTCCCTTTCGAATTTGTGAATCATGAAATACACGCATGAATTTCATGAATTATGAATTTAGCGATTTAGCTTGGATTTGAATTACCAATTATAGGATTTATTTGCGTAACACAAATTATGTGTGTATGAGATGACGTTGAAATGCTTCGCTTGGATATGCATAAATCAGCATGAGATGAAGTTTGAAATGC
>JAQFYU010003393.1:0-10112 GCA_034694905.1 Ceratophysella granulata | reverse complement strand
CAAAAGTTGTTGTGTGACAGATAGAGGGAGAGAGGGAGTTTGGGATATACGTATTCTCGTGATTATTAAAGTGGATTTACTACTTCACGGTCAAACAATTATTCAGACTCGGCATTGTCAAACGCCGTCAAACGCGAACATCACTGAGACAAAGGCAACTCTTCTCTTGCAGGATTGCCATCTGTTGGGTTTCTAGTTAATTGGATGCCGGTTGAGAGGAAGGTTCAAAGCATAGGCGTTCTTCAAAAGTTTCAATTTAATTTGCACTTTGACTTTCACCTACTACATAATAATTTACTTTCCAAACATTGTTTTGTTCAGATTTCATAATACTTCCAAAATCAAAAAATAAATTTTGAGTGTCATCTGAAACTACAATCTCTAACGTATTAACCATGGAGGGTGGTGGAACCATGACAGGTTAGTATAACTGTATTATTTGATATTGTACTTGTACTTGACTGTGACCTGCTGAGTTGACTTGACTGTGGTTAATCAGTATTTGTTGGTAGTATGCAGTAGTATTGCATATAGTGTGTATTATGGGGGTTTGTGTTTGTAATTTGTAATCAAGTATATTTGTTTGTATTCATCCATCATCGTGAGTGGTGGTGTCGTTGCTTTACTAGGTCATATGTCATATGTAGGTAACTGTTTACTATGTATGCATTAGTGTTAATATAAGACCTATAATACATACAATGTATAATTGATAATTGGACAGGACAAGACACAATTCAGTTCTCACCTATCACCTCAACCTCACCTATCCTATTTATTTTTGATTGGCTCTATCCTTACCCACACATACCTCGTCAAATGTCACGTCAGTGGCCCATGTGCCATGGCCTTGACCTTGATCATCCTTGTCCTAGTAGGGACACGCACTTCATGAATGATGTGGACGGGGACGTAAAATCAAAATATCTTCCTCTGTCACCGAAGCTGCCTTGTTGTTTGTGTCCTACATTTGATGTTACGTTGACCCGGACTTGAGCTCTCAGTGGCAAAATGGACTGTTGTGGGTAGAGAAAAGAATCCATGACTTCTGATCCTATCATATCATCCAGCATCGTCATACGTCATACATTGAAATAGAGACCTGATAAGTATCAACTATATTAGCTACACAATTTGCAATTGAGCCTTCACCTTCAAAATCCGCGATACAATTTTGAACACCGAACAGGCAATTGGCGGGCATCCTTGACTGAGAATTCCTAATTTAATTAGGCGACAAACATATGATTGCCACAAACATATACATTTGGATTATGGAGTGTAGTGAAAGGCGCAAGGTACAACGTAAACTCTTTAATGTAATGTGTAATGTTGGACATATACGATAAAGAGGAACCATAGAAAAAAGAGAAATGAACATACCCCATGCTCCTGACACATCATTGATATCTTGCCCTTTATTGATTTATTTGAACATTATCGTTTTGATTTATGACTGAAATTCTTGATTTTGCTTACTATTTATTTTGTAAAGGACCCGGAATAGTTCCGGGCATGTTCCACTCACAGATGATGATGAATCCTTTCACAGGAATGAGCAATACCGGAGTTCCTGCAGGAATATATGTAGATCCCTTCCTACGCCGACAAAAGATTGAGGACATGCCACCAGAAGAATTTCTGTCAATCCCGATTTCGGATCTGAATCAAACAGGAGACCTTGTAGCAGGTAAGAAATCTCCAGGTCATCGGAACGAATGCCACATCTTCCTCAGGTTTCTGTTGCTCATGTGTTCATAATCGAATATTTGATGATACTTAACAATTCTATGTTCTTCAAGGTCCTGCCGCAAAGCGTGATGTAACCGCAAGTATTTTGGGAGTAGCCCTACCGAAAATGGACAGAAGAGACCATGATGATATTGCAAGAGCAAAGAAGTATGCCATGGAGCAAAGTATTAAATACGTCCTTATGAAGCAGACTGTGGCTCATCAACAGCATGTAAAGAATGCACTATATGATTTTTAAGTTTATTTACCAATTTTTAAACGGCACTGATTTCATCTCATTTTAACTTCCTTTCGCAGCAAGCAAAATCCTTGCAACGCCACCAAGCACTTGTTCTTATGTGCAGAGTGTACATTGGAAGCATCAGCTTTGAACTTCGAGAAGATACTATTCGACAAGCGTTTGCACCATTTGGTAGGTTGAGGACAATTCATTAGACACCATTCTTTCTGTGCTCAAGGAAGAGGGTGTAATTTATATTGTTGAACATCAATGACATCTTGGGCAATAGTATTCTAATTAAAACATGGACAAATAATTCCTCTTTTTGTATTAACTGAAATTGAAAATATTTGTTCTAACAAAGCCAATTCTTTGCATACAAATAGGCCCAATCAAAACTATCAATATGTCTTGGGACCCCGTGGCACAGAAGCACAAAGGATTTGCCTTTGTTGAGTACGATCTACCGGAAGCCGCTCAGTTGGCGTTGGAACAAATGAACGGAGTAATGATAGGCGGTCGAAATATTAAGGTAAGTACGTCAAGATTCATGAATCATCTGATTGTATTGTACAAGCTTCAAGTATTACTGTGAATATTTAACAAACATAATTTCTTTAGTGTGGCCGGGACACGAGAATAAAGTTCTCTCATATGGATCAAGTAATTGATGACTTGATGGAAGAAGCAAAGATTTACCACCGTATCTACGTCGCCTCCATACATCCAGATTTGAGCGAGGAAGATATTAAAAGGTTGGTGTTCTTTGAACAATTGCAAACAGATATGGGAAACAAATATTTAACAATTTCTCCTTGACAGTGTATTCGAAGCTTTTGGTAAAATCAAAACTTGCAAATTGGCTCCAGGTCCAACCCCAGGGAAGCACCGAGGCTACGGATTTATTGAATATGAACTATCTCAATCATCGGCTGAGGCAATTCAGTCTATGAATCTCTTTGATCTCGGTGGCCAATACCTTCGGGTAGGAAAGGCCATCACACCGCCAAATGCCCTGCAGGTGAGGCAATTTAATTGAATATTATGCTAGCATATCTGTGTAAGTATATTTGAAATAATATAAGTAAGGCCACAATTCATGTTTGGCATGTTTGACCTTCATTCAGGCAAACCCGGGTCAAAGTACAATGCCAACTGCGGCGGCTGTAGCAGCAGCTGCTGCGACTGCTAAGATCCAGGCAATGGAAGCTGTAACAAACACAGCAGCGGCATTTGGGTTGTCAAAAGAAACGAGCGTTACAAGGACTATTGCTGCCCCTGGTCTCGAAGCCACTAGCCCTAGAGCTGGCTTCGTCCTTGCTCCCCTAGCAGGTGTTGCGCCTAAAATTACAACTCCACCTCAGTTGGTAAGACGGAAATACGAAATCCTCAAATTCATCTTGTCTCAAAAGTTGATCGTAGTTAAATTCACGAATTAGCTAAGAGCGGGTAACTAGCGTTGTACTAATTACCGATTGCATCAAAAACAGGTGACCCCAACCGCACTGGGAGGATTTGGAATTGGAAGCGGAATGAGTTTGGCAGCTGCACCAGTTGCAGTAGCACTTCCTCCACCAGGTGTGGTTAATATTTCTGGTCTTGGAATGATGTCTACCATCGCAACTCCCGTTCAACCAGTCGCACTAGCCTCAGCCCAACCGTACGCTCCCCTTGCTTCCAGCAGCGGATGTAAGAAAATTAACTTTAATAGATACGTCAGAGAAAGCATCGCAAAACAAGGCAATAATGTATAATCCTTCCACAGTCTCAGGGTTCAGTGCTGGCCCACCAGCCGCAATTCCACCTCCAACTGTAATGCCCTTGATGACCCTTCCACCAGTAGCAATGCACACACCCGAGCCCGTTCCCACTTATGATTATCATATGAGCTCCAGTTCATCGGTTCCAAGCTGGGGTCAACCTAGACCCGTGGATCCTGTTCCAAATCCGGTAGCTGCAGTAAGCGTAAGATAATTTATTTATTCTACTAACAATATCAACCCTTAGTCATAATATTCATTGTACTGATTTATTTATTTAGCAGATTGAAGACGAAAAAATGGTGGTAGAAGAAAATGAAAACAACATCAGTTTGTCGTCACAGGAAAATGTTTCTATCAAAGGTCAAAGTGCAAGGCATCTGGTAATGCAAAAGCTAATGCGGAATGAGAGCTCGCCAGTCATTGTTCTCAAGAACATGGTCGCGCCAGAAGATGTGGACGAAAGTCTTAAAGATGAGATTACGGATGAATGCAACACTTTCGGAACAGTGGAAAGAGTAATCATTTACCAAGAAAAGCAATCGGAAGAAGATGATGCCCCTGTCGTCGTCAAGATATTTGTCGAGTTCTTGAATCCCTCTGGTAAGTGAATCTCGTATAAGTTCCTGCTCGCTCGGGTACTAAGACTTATAAGTAAATTAATAAGATTTTCTAAAATTTGATTTTACAGAGGCCGAAGCAGCCAAAAGTGCACTCAACGGTCGATTTTTCGGAGGACGAAGAGTTATTTGTGAAATATATGAATTTGCCATGTACAAACACAACGACTTATCTGGTTAGTATTTCCACCAACAGCAAATTCAACTAAAAGTTCTTACATACATTTAAAATGTATTGAAGGAAAAGAGATTAGTTGCTTGTGTTGGGTTTGATGCATTCAACTCAAACATAGAGTATAACTAAACTACAGTAGAATTACCTGCACATAACAAAACTCAATGTTAAAAATACTGTACGCTTGTTTTTTATCCATTAGTATTAGTTCCACTATTTGCCTGGAAGTTCTTTTCGTGTGTAGTTTAATAAATGTGATTTTTGATTTGTATATTTTTCAATGTTTAAGAACCAGTCTTGGAATGTTCAGGTCACGACCGGCAGCGCACGTGTAGATTTTAAGGTATGTGAATGCTAAGATTTCAATATAAAAAAAGCTTCGAGCTTCGTGCTCGATGCACTAGCCGTCCTTTTAGCGTTCACGTATATGATAGGAAGTGGCGCATATTCAAATGATGATCTATTTCGGGGTTTCAATCAAATGAAATTAGGTAAATTCCTTTACAATTACCTGCTCACACAAATGTATTACGGCCAATCAGAAGCAGAGGTCAGAAGTCGAACTGAGCCGAGTTTCGAGTTGATAAGAAGGAAGCGCAAGACATGAGGCCTCACAGTGGGCAGCGAGACATCGCCAGAGACAGTCGAATTTCGAAGCACGGGTTCCTTTCAGAAATCTAACCATATATTTCCAGTTGAGGCTTCAGACGCAGTTCTCGAATTGAGAACTATTTCATACACGATTGGATTGCAGTTTAACTTCTGTTACCGAAATGGATTGGAGAAGCCGTTCATTGGGTCCTCGAACTACAAGTATTGAAGATTTGAATCGAGAATTACTCAAAACTGGACGATTCAGCGATGTCACTTTCCTTGTTGGACGACAGAAGACGGAGATTAAATGTCATCAATTCATTCTAATGACACGGTCATCAGTGTTCGAAGTCATGTTCGGGGACACCTGGAAAAATACTGTTGAAGCACCTAAGATCGAGATACCTGATGCGGAACCCGAAGTGTTTATAACATTTTTAAAGGTAACATTAGTCCAATTCCAATTATTCTGTAAAACCATTGAGCTAAAGAAACATTTTTTTTATTGAGCTACAATTCATTTCAAATAAAAAGTTTGAGTAAGTTTAAATCTATTTAATTTATCCCATTTTAGTTCTTATACTGCAACGATACAGAAGAGTTTACTCGTCCAATAGAAGTCCTCTATCTTGCTCACAAGTACAGCGTTGCAGAACTGATTAGATTTACTGACAATTTCTTGACGCGTTGGATGAGTTTGGACAATGTACTAACAATTTATGAAGCGGGCCGAATGTTTGACCTTTCCGATCTCCGAGCTTCTGCCATGGCTTTTATGCTCAAGTATGTTTAACCTTCACTTTCTTCTTGTAGTTTTTAATTTATATATTTAGTGGATGTTGTCTATGTTAAAAATATGAGTGGTATGAATGCCTTTCGTCATAGCCGACTATACTATGAGCATTTCATTGCATTGCTAATGCTAACTCACGACGTCCACATTTCCCAGGACCACTAAATATATGTATAAATTAAAAACTAGGTACAAGAAACGTTATAATAGTCGGCCATGCTTTCGTTTACATCCTTGTTTGATAGCGCATGCTAATGTTAAAAATTCTTCACAGGCACGCCAGGGGATTAGTATTAAGACCGGATTTTTTAGACCTGGATGAAGACACACTGATTGAGTTTGCTGGAAGCAACGAGCTGTGCATGAGTGAGGTGGGGCTTTTCAAGGCCTTGATTGAGTAAGATACATATGTATAAGAATATTATCAAGCATCGGTGAAATTTAAATAAATTCTGTCAGTCGCGTAGTCAATGTCTGTTTTTTTTTGCTCTTTTCCAGGTGGGCCGGATCCGAATGCGAGCGTGAGCAACTGACTCCAGATTCAAAGAATGATCTCAGAAGAGTTTTGGATAAACTAATTCCGCTTGTCCGTTTCCCACTGATGCCGGCTCAGGACTTTTCTACTGTGGTCGCCAACTCGGAAATTTTAAGCCGAGAAGAAGTCATTTCCATTTTCATGCACTTGACTGTCGATTCTGAGAAGAAAAAACAACTTCCGCCGCTTCCATACAGTTCGGAGCAACGAACTTCATGCTATGCATTGGTGGAGCCGAAGCGACATGTCATCTCCAAATCCAAATACGCTGTAGGCGTTTACCTTAGCAGCGAACTTTGTGCTCCGAACGGTCTCAGTTACAGGGTTGGACCAAGTGGAGTACTACTTCACGATGAAGACTTGAAGTGATTGGAATACTATATTCTCTTAAACCTACTACAAAAACATTCGCCCCATGCAAATGTTGAAATTATGATATTAACTTTCAGTTTCTCCGTAAATCGAGACATTCAAATTATTGGAGTTGGACTGTATGGCCCAGGTTGGAGAGTTAATAGGCCCACAAACCCACTCATGACTTTCGAAGCTGATGTACATCTCTACAGTCTGTTCCCCAGCGGTGGTGGTCATCGGAATATTCTTGCTGATATACATCATCGTGTCAGTACAGCACACGATTTTGACGTTGTTTTCAAATTCCCTGTCTCAATTCGAAAGGATCGGGTCTACCTCATCAGACTAGGCTTCCAGGTAAGCATAAACATTTTTCATATCAAGAAGAAGATAACTGACTTGATAAAGTACGAGTACTGTGGCTGTTAATGTTCGACAGGGAGAGGAAACGAAACATGGAGTATCGAGATTGTCACATGTGGCAACACACTGTGGAGGGGAAACAGTAGTATTCAATTTCCATGGACCCTATGGAATCGGCTCGTATGGACAACCTGATGGGAGAATACGATCAATCTTGTTCAACTACTAAAAGGCAAATACGTCTAAAAGACTGTTCATAACCCCAAGCTAAGAATATTTTAAAATATATAATTAATTAATTTTATCGCCATGAGCTACATACATATAAAAAAGCGTTGACAGTCTTTGAACGCAGTTATACTGTTGAAGTTTCAAAGCATGAACGTCTTCAAATTGTCTAATGTAAATTAATTCATGAATTCATGACTAAACACACAGACGTGCTTAATTTTATTTATATATTTATTTTTTTAAAGAGAATATTATACACACGTTACTTGTTCCAATTACAGGTGTTAAACTAGCTTACTGTTTTACAAATGCGATAAATAAATACCTACAACTGCAACCAAAACTTTTTTGTTCATCCAAAAGCTGATTGTATCGAATAGATCGGATTCGCTAAGGATCAAAACTCGCATCAGTCGTTCGCCAAGATTTTTATAAACTATAGTGAAATTATAAAGTGAGAATACATTTTGGATTTAAAGATTTTTATCGTATCAGATGCTAGCCACGACTGGAAGGTAACTGGCGTTAAAGCTGGAAATTTTTGCGCCAGCAGAATATATGGGAACAAGTATAAATATTTCAGTAATGAGGAATCGACGAAGTGTACCCACCCAAACCCACCATTCAGCATAACAGGTTTATTACTCTTCCTGGCCATGCAGAATTCCTTTTCCGTGTCCAATTATCACATTGGGATTAGCTTGTGGATTGAATCCGTCTTCGTCGTCGCTTCTTCCATTTCCAAATATAAGCATAAGCAGGACTATAACGGCAATAATAGACAAGACGACATAGAGCGCTTTAACTCGACGACCACGTCGATTGTTCACAATCGTAAAGTTTCTGGAAAGAGAAACATAAGTCAAGCAATGAATTTATGAATTAAGACGGAATTCTAGGAAAAATCAAAGATTTAATTGTCTACTTACTTTAGCCAACGTGTCAAAGACTCGAAAGGCGATCGTCTACGATACTTGTGATCATCTTCGTCAATCAGAAGTGGAGTCTCAAAGTCTGACTTGATAGATTTACGCGGATTTGGAACAAGATGAGAAGAACCTGATGAACCCTGTGCAGGTTCAGCATAATAGGAATTCTGAGCACTCGCTCCATAGTTCTGATTGAATTTCGACGGTCCAGGAGCATCATTCAGATGTGAATGAGATTGGACGTCAAGACTGCGATTAAAGTTGGACAAATTAACTCCGTCAGAGAAGTTCGACCGCTTCTCAAAATCTTGGAACGTTCCTTTATCCTTGAATCAAATTCAAGTTAGTTGATATTAACACATTATGCTAAGTACTTTGTTAGTGCTTCGGCTTCATAAGTTTGAATAAATCGAATACTCACTGGAAAGGTCTGATTAAAGTTGGCATTTCCATTAATTCCATTCGTTATTGAAGCGTCCTTCCGAGGGTGAATCTCATTGTCGAGCTATGATTTGGAATTCGTTCAATTAAGTAATTTTGTTTATTGAAGTAGATTCATTATAGTTCCAATGAGAAACTCACCAAAGGTAATCCCAATCCGGCACGAGCCCAGTTGACTTCTCCCATTTTACTCCGTAATGCATCAGCAATCGGAGAGACCTGATTCAGCGGTGGAAATAGACCCATTTTCTTGCAGATTGGACACGTGTAACCGGCAGGTGCTGTTGTTGGAGGAAGGGAACGTGCCCATGAGTCCAAGCAGTCCCAGTGAACAATGTCTGGATAGTCATATAATCATTAGCATGTACCCACGTTAGTAAAACAGTGACTTGTATCCTGCATATAATGTAGTTAATATTTACAAACTACGTGGATCATCGGAACAAGGATGATGAACTATGAATAGTGAATGGTCTTCAGTCTTATGTATATCATCACAATATTCTTTATATTCCATATTTGCAATTTGTCTTAAAGATGTGGTAATTACTTACGGAAACACAGGAGTCGAACTGTATCTGAATTAGTGAGCTCATCCTCACACAAGCCACATTTAGTTGAGAAGAGTGAGTCTGTAATCCAGTTCCGATATGTGTCGACAACACACTAAAAAATAAAAATATACGGCTTTGAATGAGCGCCGGTGAAAAAATCACGACACCCATGCAGCAGCCTAACCAATACACTTGAGTCGGATTGTAGATCCGGATTTTAACCAAAAAATGTGGACCTTGGACCTGCTGTAGTATCTATCGAATCAAGCCGTATCCGCAAGTCAATCAACGGCCATGCTGGTGCGGAATGCGGAACGGCAGGTTATTTCCAGAATTTTCGACGAGCTATACATTACAACTTGCAAAACGCAAATCTTATCACTATCACGCTTCTAATTCACGTAGTATACGGCTATAATAACTATAGCTGAACTAACAACTTGCATGACAGCTGTTAGCATTTTCTGTTTTGAAATTTTGAATGGAACAATTTGAACCACATACCTGATTAGCGTTAACGAACGTACGTATACTTTGTGCTCTGCTCCGCACATGATCAGGATCAGGATCCGAAATCGGATTACAATCGGATCCGGATCCGCAATTTTCCTGGATCCGGCTCCTAAACTACATATTTGGGATCCGGCCAAAATGGGATCCATGCAGAGCACTACGTAAAGCGAAACGCAACTTTGCCTGCTATTGTGTTGTGCTCAGTGATCAACAAGTGGCATGTTGCTTATGACGCTACCCCGCGGAGAGGTCGGGTCATCCCGACCCCGTCGATAGCT
>JAQFYU010003392.1:0-10114 GCA_034694905.1 Ceratophysella granulata | reverse complement strand
ACTTCGACCTTGTTAGTATTCATAATTCTAAGTTCTGTTTTGAATTACAGCATCGTAGTGTCGCACTGTCTATTCTGTGCAATGTGATTCGCATTGTCGAAGTAGATTCTGACCAACTGATTGTTTTCTCGGCCTGTCTGGAAATCGAATGCATGAATTGCGTTCTTCCAGCCTATGGCTCCTTCGTATCTCTTCGCCTTGAAGAAGTTCAAAGAAGACTCACGGCCAGCAATGATGCAATGGTAAAAAACAATCTTTGAGAACTTTATTTCGAGTTAAAATAAATATGAAATTAATAAGCAATTTCTCTCCACAGTTTCTCGAGTTGGTCTTTTCCTATATACTTGGACTTCTCAACATTAACTTTAGCGAAACTTGGCCCAAGTGCCACAAACTCATCAAATTCTGTTGGGAGAAGGATCTAAAAACAGCAACGATTGTTCTAAACAGACACTACAATACAGGAATGAAAGAATACGAGTACGTTGAGAAGGTTCTAAGTGGACTTTACTCAGTTGCGGGAGATGAACCCACAGGTACCGATTTACTAATTTTCTTTAAGGTCGGCATTTCCAACTTAGAACGTTGAAGGGTAACTATAATTAAGTACCTAATTATTAACTTTCGAATCTTTATAGAATTTGAATCATCGTTTGTTCAAAGTGCATTTCTACTTTCTCGCGATGAACCCGTACGTGGATCCAAAGAGGAAATGCTGGATCGCCTCTGGCCCGGTTTGATAGGATTGGATGAAAACAAAAGTAGCAGTAAAGTGAATTTACAATTTCTACTGAACTGTGCCTCAGATATCTTGGAGTATGTATTTCCTAAAATTTTGAATTTAAATTGAAACTATCGAGGATTTATTTGTCTAATATTCTGTGTGCTTTGTTCAACTTTAGAGACGTTTGTAAAGAAATACCATTCAGAGGGGTGAGGTTGGATAACCCGTCGCGTATAAAGTATGTCTTTGTCGTTCTATCGATGGTCTTCAGAATTTAGTATTTGTGTGCCACTACTAATGATACTCTTCATGACATAGTGCACTACCTTCAATTTTGCAATTTATTGCGAAAGCCGTCCAGCTACGGAGTTGCTTGAGTTCAGCTTTCATTGAACGTCTCGTTTCCAATATGCTCTTCACTAAGAACCTTGCTATCATGAAAACAGCAATGAAAGCACTGATTGGAATTAAAAAGTCGTTGGAACCCTATAGGTAACCTTCTACGCTCCGACTTGAATATAGTGATAGGCAGAAGACTATCTCACCCCGCTACTTTTCTTGTGCGCCCACAGGGAGCATTTGATCGAACTATGTGATCCCATGTACAACCCTCATGGGTTTTTGGTGGAAGCGGTCGAGCCAATCATCAAAAAGGCTAAAGATCGGGAGATCGTAATGGACGTCGTTGTAAAGTTCGTGAATACAATCGTTACTACTTGATTTGCTTACTACAAATCTGTTCGACTCAAGGATTCTAGTCATTGTACTGCTTGTGCTATTTCAGAGTACTGGCTCAAACATATCATGCGAAAACAAAAAAAGGAAAGTTTGCACTATTGAATACAATAGCTGGATTTACAGAACGTGATGCAAAGTTGTTCCTGGATCTGACAGTTGGGAGCATGCAATTTTGGGAGAGCGACGGTAAATCACCTTATTGGAAACTCGCTACTAGTAGCACTATCGGATGAGCAAATAGTATGCAGGGTAGCTGACCTTTGAGCCACAGAAACGAACCCACCCTCAAAATTGTTTAACTCGCGTATTCTTGTAATTCAGTGATGCTGTGCTGGCGTGTCCGTAATATTTGTCACGAAAAATAAAACGCTAACTTTGACAGTAATAGGTTGGAGGAGCTAAGTACATTGATTGTAAGGTGGTTAAAGCTTTCTTGTTGTGGAAGTGGAAGGGCAGCTCCCGTATATTATTGCTATTCCGATACTTGATACAAGTCTTGTACTTGATTGCGATGTTATTGAAAGTTGAATCTAAATCTATTTTACCAGGTTTTCCAGCTTCTCTGCCCTATATTCAAGGCGCACTCCAGACTATTTCCAAAGTCCTTTCCTGTTGGAAATATCGTTTTCCAAGCTTAATTTCGTACTTGCTCCAGCTGGTTTGCTTAATGGTAAATGCTGGCAATACGCGAGGAATTATCCCGAACTTAAAAGATACCGATGATGAGTTCCTGGAAAGGAAGAAAAAAGCAGTTATTGGATCTGGACTTTCGTGCATCTTCTTGATTTTCAAGGAGTTTACAAAGCTCAAATACACTGAAGCGGATATTGAACATGTGTTTACTTGCTTCATCGCACGACTCCTGCCTGAACTTGCCAATATGTCAACCGGGGGAGAGAGTACGTTCCTGCGTTTACTTTTGCTCTTGGCAGAAGTGAAGAGGTTTGAGTTCACTTCTAATTTGATTCAGCATTTGGGCAATAAGTGAATCACTTGGATTTAACCTGTATTCTAGATACAATGTCTTGCTTACGAAGTATGTTTTTCCGCTTGAATATTACGACTCGATCGACGATGAGCCCGCTTTAAGGAAATCTGCAGAGAAGAGAACAGCAATGGATGAGATCTTTAGGTTAATCAAAGATCCCAAAGTTCACGGTTCAGTGAAAACAGTCATTATGAGCACATTCTTGAACTTGGTTCCTAATGACGAAGATCAGGAGATGGAAGACGACGAAATCTTGTCGGGATTAGTTCAGGAGTCAACACCAATCCCAACTGGAAAGTGTGAAGAATTCAGTAAGTACTTTGTCTATAATTTTACACGATACCAGAGAAGTGTCGAATGTATATTTACGTTTATATTCAGGCCCAAGCTTGTCACTTGGCGAGTCTATTTTGTTAAGAGGATGGGAGACTTTCATTTGTCTTGTCCGGGACAAGTCTTTGAAGACGGTTTGCCTGAACACGCCCGAATCTCTGGAGAAGTACTTCAGGATGCTCCAGTTCCTTCTTCCTCATGTCACAGACGAAACAGTGAAGTCTGTTTGCATTGGAATGACGGACTCGTTCCGCGTAAAGTCTAAAGACGAAATTGCTCTACTGCACTACTTCCGCACTCTGGCATCTATTTCGAAGAGAGTTCGTCTTCCGCAGGAGTCTTCACTGTGAGTCACTCAATACTACTTTTTCGATCTCTTTGGAAAGACTAGCAACTAAACTGATCTTCGTATTCAGGAAACTAGCACGCTACTTCAGTGACACGAAGGACCGAATGAACCGGCTCGCTCTATGCGGAATTTTTGAACAAGAAGAGAACAAGGAATGCCACCAGGCTATTGTGGCTCTGAACGCCTTCTCGTCTACAGATGTTGAGCTCCACGACTTTGAGGAACGTTCAAAAGGAGTGGCGATGTCCATCAAAATTCTTGAGGAAGGCAGTTTCTGTCCTCTCAGCTACGCCCTGCTCGCCTATAACTTCTTTTTCACCTTGAAACATGTGAGTAACTGTGCTTAATTGCTTTCAATCGCTGCCGCTTCTTTAGATTTCAACTTTTAACCTGATTGATCTACATACTATTTTATCTTAATAGGAAACTCAAGCCGTTCTTTACCGGCAAGCTTTGCAAGTTTTCACAAAAATGGCAGAAGCGCTTTCCAACACGACTAATGAACATCATGAAGAGGTCAAAAAGTTTATTGAGGAAGTCATCCTCAGGGAAATTAGAACTGGGCTACAGAATAAAGAAATCAAGGTGTTTGAAAATTACGTTGAAGTTCTCAGCATTTTCATTCAAAGGACCCATGCCAAGCATGGGACATTGAATGATCTTCAGTTCCTCGTTGAAGGCGAACAAGGGATTCTGGAAGGAATTTGCGATATTAAAGTCAATTTGAAGACAAAGGCAATGAACAGGTAAATGGTTTCAATACATATATTTTCAGTTGAGTACTAGTATTGGGATAGCCTTGCCCTAATCCGTAGATCTGCGTTCAAGTTCACTGCTAAGGCAGCCAATGTTGAGCCTAATTCGGTAACCTACACATTGAATTATGGTTTTCATCCATTTTAGACTATTCAAAGCGCTGGATGACATGCTGAGACAAGTTCCATTCAATCCTATTGGAGCTCGAGTTCTTCTGGCATACGTTCTTCCAATTGCTATGATTCATATGGAAACTCGGAAGGAAGGAAAGGGAAGCGGAATCAGTATGGATAATGTCCTCGACAATCTGATTGATTCGTCCATCAAGGTACGTACTGCTTGTCCTTTAAGTTTAGATAAGTAAGTACTAAAAAGTTTCAGCTCGGAGTTTCATGAATCACGCTTTGAAACTCAAATTGTGCAACTTCAATTCACTTTATGATCAAAGGCTATTTGTAATTTGAAATCGTTTAAATCGAGAATCAAGGGCTGACGTATCTTGTGCCGTCGTTTGTAATCAACATTCTCCTGTTAACATTGGAATTTCCTCACTTGCTGTTGCCGTTTACTGAAGAATTCGCCTATTTTTCTTTCAAACAGATTCTGAAGACTATCATGAGACTTTTGCCACCGAAGGCTTACGTTGAGTACTTAAACAATCAGCTTTCCAATCCTCCTCGAGATTCGAAGTTTCTCAAACGTTACAAAAGGCAACTCATCGCTGTCATGGATGGATTCCACTACACTCTGAGAGAAGAAGATGGTGAGGAAGTCAATTTATGCGATACAATCTGCAGTATATACTTTGAAATCTGGCTTATAACCTAAATATTTTTCTTTAGAACCTTCAACTGCGGAGTTCATCATTGTTGTTGATGAGAAGCCAGTTGACGAAAGTAACGAACTAGAGCCGGTGCCCTTACGTCGTGTGAATTACGATGCAATTGAATCCACAATTCAGTTAATGCAACCGGCTCTAGTCAAGCTTCAGGAATATCTGAAGTTTAAACAAGCTGCTAGTCACAAGTTGATCTCAAAGTGGCGTGAGGACGATGAAACGATGGTGCTCCAAGTAGAGTGCACAGTGGGATTGGTAAAACTCCTTCAAAAACTTCCTTTGAAGATGGCCAAGGACCTCATGAATCCGATCATCCCAACAATTTGTGCTTATATGAAAAGCAAAGATCACTCGAAGCGGCGAACCACGAAGGCAACACTTATCCATCTGCTTCGAGAGCTGGGTCCAACCACATTTCCCAAAATTGTCTCCTATCTTGAAGCTTCTTTGAAAGTGGGCTTCCAACTTCACGTCCTTAATCACGTTCTTTCGAGTCTACTGACAGCTTGTGAAGCTAGTTTCGCCAAATCTCCTAGAAGCATTCCTACTAAATCTATTATTGCGCATTGTGAGAACGAATGCTTTGGGATCATGGCTGAGGAGAAACAAGTGGGAAAGATTGTTGACAAAACTTACGAGGCTCGAAGCAAAAATACTGAACCGATCCTTCGTATCTGTGCTAAATATGCGACAAGTATTGACACCTTGAAACTACTAATTGATGCTCCAATCAAGGTATGTCCATCTGCAAATAAACACTGTTGGAAATAAAATAATACAGCATGGTTTTGTTTTCTCTCTTTAGCAATTTGAAGCTGCCAAATCAGAGAAGAGATTTTCACAAGTAAAACAATGGCTGGCTCATGTTAACAAGGGTTTAGTTCAAAACTCCCTCATCGACTGCACGGAAGTCTTAATGTGGCTAAAAGATCAGCTTACAATTCGTGGAGTGGTTACGCCTCAAAGCCACTCAACGAAGCAGAACAGCGAACCCCAAAAGAAGAAACGTAAAAGCACATACGAATTGGCGGCGGCACCTTCGAAGAAAATTAATGATGGGCCAGATGCATCAGCCATTCTCATCAATGAATTCATTCTTCAGTGCCTGTATAACTTTCTGAACAATCAGAGATGTACGATTGAAAGTGCCAAAGACTTTCGAGTTCTTTTGGTTGAAGGAATGAAATCCGCATCGAAAGAGGTTTGGAATATTATGATTTGGTTCTGGAGACGCTGCGATATTAGTAACTATTAGAAATTCCGAATTTAAAATGTGTTTGCTACTTCAACAGGTTCTTCTCCTGTCCCTGAGATGTGCTACTATGCTATTTCTTGGGAGTGTATATGACTTCGAAACAGACCAGGACCTTGTCTTTCCCATTTGGAGAAGTGTAGTTTTAGCACTAAGTAAATACTGTTTTGCAAAAGGTGATACTGTCAATCATGAAATGGTCAACGCCATCTTTAAGGTAGGCGAGAAGCGGTCACGGATCTTATTTGATTCTATTCAACTTAAAAAAATATATGATAAATCGTTCCCTATTGCAGTGTATCACAGAATTCCTCAAAGCATTTCCCAACTTCAAGCTGATGAAAACAGATCTTGAAATCTTGGTCAAATGTATCGAAAACTTCCTTACCACTGGAAATTGTTCGGTGAGAATAATGATCATACTTGTTACATTTTATGTGAAAAAAATCATGAAGGAAGGCCTTAAAATTTTTCTATTATTTTCATTTAGTCTACTGCGTTGAATCTTCTGCAAGGAGTCTTTCAAATGAGAATTAAGTCTGATGCAATTACAAGCCTTATGGTGACTGTACTGAAGGAAAGTGTTCGAAGTCATTCGGAACATGTGATCTCTGGTTGTCGAAAGGTATTCTAATACTTCAAATATCCATATTTCGAAGCGTACTCAGGAAAATTGCACTAATATCTGGTACATATAATCAATCACGACTTTACTTACCTATAGGCATACATTTCATATACACTAATCTACAACACCAAGGCTGACAATTTGCACTCCGTCGTCGAGGAACTTACGGCTGAGTGTGGACGAGCAAAATTGGGTCATGAAGCAGCCTCTATCATTGACACAATTTCGTCCATGGTGACTGAGGCTCCATTGGTGAGTGATCCATGTTTTAATGGCATGCCTAACTTCACAAAGAAGATTTTGAGATTTCAGCTGAATATTTAATATTAATTCCGCATTATGATACTGTTCTTTCTTCTGTACGCAGGGAAGCTTTACGGCAGTATCACAAAAACTCATCTGGTTTGCCTTCATGACCATTACTCGTCCCCTGCCGGCATGCAGCACAAGCGGAGCGAAATTGTTCCAGCAGCTCATTGCTCGAGATGACTTCAAGTCGGGTCTATTTGATTTTCTCGAACTGTTTTTCACATCCGAATTTGTAAGTACCGGTGAAGAATAGAAAGTAAAATTATTCAAAACTAGTGTAAAGAATCCTAATTTGTGTTCCTTTTTCTTAGGGCTTTCCCAACTTTAAAATCTTAGGATGTGAATATTTGGTTCCAGCTTTAGAAGCTCAATGTCCTTCTGACAGTAGCAGCTACAAAATATTCACGAAGCTCTTGGTGGATGTTGCTACATATTTCGGCTCACTTTTGTATAATAGTGATATCCAAGTGAAGGAGAGATATTGCCGAAATATTGTGTTTGCGATTGAAGCAACAGTTTCTCATGTTGTGAAAAGACGAGGCCACTGGCCTCACAAGGGACCTGGATGGAAGGAATGGGCGGATATGATTGGTGAGAGTAATGCGCGGATTTATTCGATTTTATACTTTCGTATTTTACATTAATGGAACGACTATAACTATAATATCCTTTGCTCCTTTCCATTAGCGTACGTAGTTCGTGCTTTCCCGGATTATCGTGATCCGTGGATCCGTCACAAATGCATGCAGATCACGAATACTATTATTCGCAACACTTCGTGGGTGGACTTGATAGTTTGCATGAAGTCCGAGGGACGAAACTCCGTCACACATCCATTTCTAAAGACAGATGAAGACTTACGCTCGATGATTAATAACCAAATTAATGTTATTCAAACTACTCAGACAGAAGATAACATTGAAATAGTATGAAATATTTTTTAAAAATTATATTTGGAATACCCTATCGCACCATAATTGCTGTTTGCATATGTTATGTTTTTCTAAACAGGCTGTCAACAATCTCATTCTATGTACTCAATTGGTTGTCAAACTCGTTCAAAACGATTCCATTTACACTCCAACCTCGGCTAACATCAAAACCTGTGTCATTCTTGTCAACAAAGTCAGGGACCTGATCCGTCATGAAGTTGTAAAGGATGCAACAAACACAAAAATGGTATGTAGAAGTCTGTTGTGCCTTACGCAAATCCTTCCTAATTGCCTGTCTAATACTTTTTTATTTAAATATTTTTGAAGAGACAAGCTGCATACCAGATATTCCAAGCCTATATCGGAATGCTGGATAATACTGCGGATCTTCCAATCGCAACACCTGAACTACTTTCGAATAATCGAGCAATTTCTGAGGAATATTTGGAATCAGTTGGCGGTCCTGGTACACTGACTAGAATCCAAGCCATAGTTTCCACCGCGGTACGTGATGCCACAGACAGGAACTTGGAAGGTGAGTTACATTTGAATGCGAGTGTTCTTCTTACATAAAACCCTACAATTGGTAACTTACGACACAAAAAAAAACGCTGCAATTTGTGACAGGTCCTGTTAAGAAGACTGCCGAGAGTTTGCTACTCATGATTGGAAAGCGAATCGGAAACGAGCGTTTCGAACCAATCCATGTGAATGCAATGAAGGAGTTGGACTTGCGACGTAAAGAGAATCGTACAAAAAAGGCTCAGACGGTTAGTAGAAAACAAAAGAACCAAATGTATTCGATTCTACTCGTGGCTGATGTTGTCATTTTCTGATCAAGGCTGTGTTGCATCCGGGATTGAAACGGAAACGAGCTCCGCTGAAGGCCAACCCGAAAGCGGCTTACGTTCAGGCGTCAAAAGCGAAGAAGCGAAAGCAGAAATGAGCTCTTCACTGCGTCTCCGCGACCCATTTCAGTTCCAATTTTGTTTCTCTGCAGCCTTCATGAAGTTGCTACTTTTACAATGAATTCTTAATATTCATTTTAACTGTTTCGGCGATATTAATTTCCCTGTTAGTTATACTGTTACATAAAAATACTGTTATACTTAATTACTTGAGTATACTGTTAGAAACACCACTTAGTAACAAACAATGAGAAGCTTGTTCATGTTAAAATATATTCTACTTGCAACATAAAAGAGTTAAACATACTATGTATCATAATGAGTTTGCATACGTCATCACATAACAATATCACACATCACCGTCCAATTTATGCCTAGATTTCGTGCATTTTTGTTGCATCTTGTCATTTAGAAGCTAGTATATATATATATATTAGTTACTGACGTCTATTGTTACTAGAAAATAAAGTTTTTATTGTTTGAAGTCTATGAAACGGTTCAGTTGTTTCTAGCGAATTTTAGACAACGCTTTGACCATTTGCCTGGATTGGCAGCCCGAAATGAAACGCTTCCTTATTGAATGACTGACACTTTTTATAAATATAAATGGCGAAGTGTTGAAGTAAATACATTTAAGTAAAAAAGCAAGGGTGAAAACGGGTCGAAACTTGAAGTTATCAACGATTGTGTGTTTTTTTCCGGTTTTTCTCTCAGATTTTCGCAACTTATGAATTTCCACAACATAACACGAATCGGTTTCACCAATTAAAAAATGGAGTAATGTTTTCCTCAATTTTTAGTCTCTAAATCTCTATATGATTTAGTTCCATTCCAACTCAGATTGTTCTTGCTTATAATATGTATGTTATACAGCATCATAGTTGGGTAGACGCTATCACGTGATAACAAACTCGAAATACTTGAAAAAGCAGTTAATCAAAAATTCGAGTTAAAGGTAGACTGCGATGTGGATTCAACGAGGGGTCGTTGATAAATATCTGAGCCCATTTTCGAAAATACCAACAGAAGAACTTAGAGCTTGGAATTTTGGCAAATTATATACATAGTTCTATCGCGAATTAATGCATTCCTCCTCAAATCTTCCAAAACCCCCTTCAGAAAGTACATTCTGGTCAAGAGTCTACTGAATTTTTCAAGGCGGCTATCATTTCGGAATAATCCGCATATCCCGGTTCCCTCACAACTATTTTATCAGGTGTTGCATCGCAACTAGTAACAAGTCGCTTGGGACAAGTCCGTAATATGGATTCGGAAAATTTATCTTGCGGACTCACGGGGAAGCCATAAAATTGCTGCAAAAACAGCTACTTTTGACTATTTCGAAGGCCCCCAATATAT
>JAQFYU010003391.1:0-10115 GCA_034694905.1 Ceratophysella granulata | reverse complement strand
GTCGTCATGTGCGTCGTCATGTGCGTCTTCTACGTACATCCTTTTGGTCGCAAGCTGCCGTCAGGCAGGTTTTTGTTATTAAATGCATAGGTACTTATGTAAATACAACATACAAAATGTACATGTTTTCAACTTTTTGTGTACCCATTCAGGGAAAAATATGCCAAGGAAGGTACGTGAACTTAAGTTTCTTTAGTTAGTTGTATAGAAATTTTGATTTCATTGGAAATTCCTGTTTTCTGTGAGACATGTTTTCCCGCATAGTTGATCCACCAGGGATTTCCCGATTTCTGTAAAACCAGAAGGAATCCTTTTGTAACGCAGAGCTAACGCGTTCAATGAAACATGAAACTCAGAGCTATTATAGTCAGTCGTTAGTCACATTGCTTCAGATAATCTATTGTACATACCTGTGAGAGTCTAGTGTCAGTAGCCCTTATCTTATAGGTACTTCTCGAATTACGTAGATTACAGAACCGGACCTTGTTTCACCAAGATTACTGGAAACGCTTGCGGCGGCCAACTCCTGGGGGTGGTTTGTACACGACAGCTCTGCTGCTCGACAATAGGAAAAGCTTGGGGTCATCCTTGTGAAACATGTCCTGCTCAATTAGATTGTGAACAAGGACATCTCAGAAATATTCACTCGGGAGCCTGTCTTGATGTCGGTAAGCGATGAACTTCCACCTTCTAATTCTTATGAATATCCCCGCAAGATTTTGACTGAATCCGGAATTTATATGCGGTTGTTTTGATTGAATAGACGAATGTGAGGCGATTCCAGGGGTCTGCGAAGGAGGAAAGTGCATAAGTATGTACTGCAAAAGAACCTGTCGAAAGAGGTGTGGATTTGGCAAGGTGGAACTTGTAATCACTGAATGTTTGATTAGATACTCCTGGAAGCTTCAGTTGCCAATGTGCTCCAGGCCAGGCGCCAAGGGATGGAACTTCAGGACCTTGTGTTGACCAAGACGAGTGTCTCAATCCTGGAATATGCGGCGGAAATGGAAAATGCATTAATACTGACCAAGGCTATTACTGTATTTGCGACAGAGGATTCATTCCCACCCAAGATCGAAAAGCTTGTATAGGTGTGTTTTCAACTTTAAATGTAAATGTGTTTTAGATTCCCTTCCCTTGGCTTACTAAAGCGAAACAGATACACAGCGGTAGGGCAGTTAGCAGTTACAGATTTTACGTTCGTACAGTTTGTTTTGATTACACGGATCATTTGACTACGAGGGCTGTTTGATAAGTTTCCGGCAAAATTTTGTACAATACCAAGAAAAGAACTTAGAGCCCTGAAATTTTAACACTTTTAAATGTAGTCCGTTTGCGAATTAATCGACTGGTCACACCTCCCCATTAGCCCCGTTAGCGCCTCAAAAAAATAAATTTTGGAAAAACGTCCCCAAGATTTTGCACGGCGACTAATATATCAGAATCAGCCGCATACCAGTTCCTACTAAAATATTTCATCAGGTGTCGAAACTGATAGAAGTTACTTGAGTCAATGTCTCGACTGCTCGTTAGGTGGAGAAGCACAATATAGAAGAATCTTTCCTGGGCAGCGATTCTTCTACGACATGTTTGGGGTGGCGAGTTACGGTTTCGCGAAAAGGTTTGCGTGTTAGGGTTCATTGCTTCCCATTTCTGATTACGTTAAGCAATTGCTCTTATAATTGGCAGTAATAGTGATAACTAAAGGTACTACAACTAGGCGAGTGGCCAAGCAATAGGATCTTTCCTGAGTTCCAGAAGGAGCCTCCCATTGTGCTTTTCTTTAATTGTTAGCATTTCCCCCCAAAATGTTGAAGAAAAAATGTGGTGTTGTCACAACATCGATTTGCGTTATAATGCTGGGCCATGGTAATGAATTCGCATCTAAAAATATTCTTTCGCCAGACGTTTCCAGAATCCGCTTCATAACTTTCCAGAAGCTTCTGAAAACTTTACGCGCGAACGACTATTTTCTCGGCCGTAAGCGGCCTTGGTACCCATCCGGATCACATTTTTTGTAGGCCAACCTTTGGAGTTAAAATGAAGGACATCCACTCCTATCGAATGACAAGTCCTAGGGTTAGTCCCTCCTAGAATTTCAACCGCCGGCTTATCATCCAGAGTGTTTCAATTTTCAATGCCGGCCACATCTTAGCCAGAAGTTTCCAAGATTTGCCGATCAGCCCCTTCTACCTCTAAAGTGGACCCACTGTATCTACCGTCTAGCCTGAACTGCCGAACCAATCTGTTCACAGTTGGCTACGGATGACAATGTCCGCTACTCACAACTTTGAGTCATATCGAAGATTTTCTGGGTTGCATTCGTCTCCAATGTTAAAATTATGGTCGTCAATTGGATTTAAATTTTAGACAAATCCATGTCTTCGACGAATTTTTGTTTTGTAAATTTTTTTGACTGTGCTTCCCTCAACTGGATTTATTAAAAACCATTCTCCTATTTACTCTTGCTTGTTCTTTACAATGGGAAAAAGATCGGGAGTCAAAGTCCTCGGCATCATATTCAGGCCGGATACTTATCAAACAGGCCTCGTATTTAAATCTGCGGTTAAAAACATGGTTTTCAGCTCTCAATTGAATTTGAGTTTGAAAAGAGTGGAAGATGAGTTTGGACTGTTTGAGTGATTTTGCTTTAAAAACATTTTCAAACAAACACTGCATTCAGAACTTGCAAATACGTATGCGAACAGGATACGTTCAAGAAAACTATTTGACATTTGAATTAGTACGCGCAGAATACTGAAAAAACCGTTAACTTATAATTCTTAGTGTTAAATGTTCGGAGTAAAAATATTTTTTGCTGATTTCATTTTGTATCCGATACTTGGATCATTATGAAAATCATATTTTTTTCTGTCTTTCCGTGATGGATGATGGATAAATATTCCCTGCCCTTCCGGACACCTATTTCCATTGATTACGATGAATCTGAGGTTAGATAAATCATCCAAATTGCTTTTCAGATGCGAGACAAGGGAATTGCTTTACGTCTGTTCTGAGAGGAATTTGTCGAGGAAAACTGCCTTCTAGACTAACTAGACGAGATTGCTGCTGTGGATTTAACATGGGAAAAGGTACATCTTGCATCGGTGTTTGTCGTATGTAATTTACAACGGAAATGAATCAACTGATAAATACTTTAGGTTGGGGAGATGAAAATAATTGCGGAGTCTGTCCCACTGTCAATACAAGTAAGTACACGCACTGATTTTTGATTAACGTACTAAGTCCATTGGGATTTGAGATGTATGGTGTTTGGTGTTGCCACAGGCGGGCATTTAAAATGTAGTTTGTAAAATATTGGACTTTGGACCTCGACTCTAAAAGCGCTAGCTGCTCTGAAATGTATGAAAAGGATTTTTAAGGAGAGCCTCAAGCTTAGATACTATATTATTGCAATATTATTGTCACGCACACAAGCTTCCGCAATTTCAGAACCGTGACCATCTTCCCGCACAATAATCTAGAAACATTTAAGAGTTTGGTTTGTGCGAGAGGTCTTATGGAGACGGAAGTTACTATGTTGGACTCTCCAGTCTCATTTTGAATCTTGACTAAGCTTGGCCAACAGAGGTCACTACGGCTGCCATCGTCTATTCGTGCAGCATAAAGCATAACACACAGGGAGCATGGTGGAATATTTTTCCTCTCAAACATGCACCGAATAGCTCGCTTTTTTCTCCGGAAATCTTCCAAAAACCGAAACCTTGACTTCGTAGAATCGCTACTACTCCGAAACTGAGTAGACGCTTCACTCAGTTGATACGATGCTGGAAAGTCAATAAATGTGTGCTTCTTTCTTCGTGGCCCTTACTTGACTCTTTACTTCTTTTAAAAGCTCGAAGCCACCATTTTGATTTCTAGTACTTTTGTTTGAAAAAACTCAGGCCACGAATTTCTAAGCATTCCTTCCGATTTCCAAAACCGTTTTGATCATGAAACTCGAAATTTCCGTTCACGAGCAGTAGCGTAATTTCATTTCATTTCCTATACCCTTGCTTGCGGACGCGTTTAACGGGCTGCTAAGATGCTAAGTATGCTCTCATAATATTTAAATTTCATCTCTAAATGCTGCTGACGCTGATTCCAAATGTTTCCTCAGGTTCGTACCGAGAGCTGTGCGTGGAGCCTGGTCAAATAATGAAAGTGGACGAGTGCAGCCTAAGACCGGGGATTTGCGGGGAACACGGAAAATGCATTGACTTACCAGACGGTTACAACTGTTCTTGTGCTCAAGGTTTTGGCCAAAGGACTCCTTTCGCTCAGTGCGAAGATATTAATGTATGCATTCAATTGAATAATGCTTCGCACATTCATGTGTCGTACCGAAGTGAGCGCTGTATTCCATCTGAAAACTCAACTATTCGAACTCTTTGCTCACAGGAATGTAAACAAGGAAGTGACCTTTGTCAAGGTGGCAGATGTGTTAATCTGATTGGAAGTCACTCATGCATATGTCCACCAGGTTTTGATGTTTCCTCTGATGGTCGCTTCTGCATAGGTTTGAAATACTACCATCTTCCATTAGATAATCTAATACAAAATAACTTACATGTCAGTAGTCCATAATTGTATAAATAAACTTAATACCGTTGATAATATGGATTTGAACTTGCTTTGAGTAGATCATGACGAATGTCAGGAGACGAAAATGTGTACCAACGGTGTTTGGTAAATTGAGACAAATCTGTTTTTCTATTACTTCACAATTCACAACCTGTGGTTAAATTTAGACTATTGTTCTCAATTATAGTGTGAACATGGATGGGTCCTTCTCTTGTGTTTGCAATGAGGGTTACACTTTATCACCAACGGGACGATCTTGCGTTGATGTAATGTGACGATTTTACAACTGTATTGCGTGCACATAATGAATATTCGGTTTTGTCAGCCTTTCCTCTTGTTTCCTTGAATCCTGAACTTTGTAGTTGTTAATTCTGCTTTTTGTTGGATTTTATATGTTAGATCCAAGAATGCAACGAAAACCCCAGAATATGTTTATCCGGAACTTGCAGGTACATCATATTGACATATTGTTCTACGTACCAAACTGAATACGGGTGGTTACAGCCCTCTCGGAACAAGTAATGAAACGACCAAACTTAGATTTAACACTGGGATTGAAATACCCCTTTTCATAGGAATACTCCGGGATCATACTCCTGTATTTGCCCAGCCGGGTTCACAGCCTCCACGGATCACGATTTCTGTGTCGATGTAATGTAAACTGTGATCTGTCAATCTTTACACTTCCTTACCAATTACCGCATTCAATAATCTGATACTCTGTTGGTCGATGGAGATTTAAATCGGACGGAACTTGCATTTGAATTTCAGCAAAATGAATGCAACGAGACAGGGGTATGTACCGATGGCCGTTGCATCAATATGGAAGGCTCATTCAAATGGTAAATACTGAATGATATTCTTAAATTCAAAGAAGCCCTACGAAGATTAACTCCTACCGAACCCTTAAGGCAGACATACCCATTAGATTTGCGTTTCACTTAATCCATAAAGTTTAATTGAACATTTCTAACGCCTCCATCTGAAAAACAACGAACTGCGGGTAACAATAACGTAGCCGCATCGCGGCAGGAGAAGCACGCAATATAGACGTGTGATACATAGATAAATGAGAAAGTGTTTCGGACCGGCTCATCCAAAAACAACTTTTTTATTTCTCAATTTATACATTTTTTAATTCTAAAACACGTAGCATCTCGGGATTTGTGGGGACCAGTCGCAGAATTAAGCTATTAAGCAATTTATGGAACTGAATTTCTTTTATGGGTTTTCTAATGCTAATATTGGCGGGCCCCTGCGGCGAGCACCAGAGGTTTACATGTAGACATACAAAAAACGGCCAAATATTCTATATTGGAGAAGGTAGTGGAAAGGAATTTGTATAATTTCAGAATTTTAATTTAGTGTGTGTAATCCCGGCTATGAGCTGGATCCATCTGGAAGGCATTGCACAGGTATGAAAAATTTGCAGAAGAATCTGCCTGATACGTCTGTTTTGAAACTTGTTGAATTTACTACTGCAAATACAAATACTATCTAACGTACCTAATTCGTATCTACATGTTTTTTTGTATCCAAAGATATTGATGAATGTCAAGCAAGCACACAGTTGGCAAAAGTAAGGGGTCTTCCCTTTCCACTTGATCTAATTTGATTTGGTTTCCTGAAACCAATTTAAAGTCTCATTTTATAATGTGCCCAAATGTACATGCCCGTATTTTATGGTTTCAACAGCAAATCTGCAGCGGAGGCGTGTGCAGGAACTTCAAAGGCGGCCATACATGTTCATGCTTGCCGGGTTTTACACTCGGACCGGATGGACGAACGTGTTTGGGTAACGATTAAATTTCAAAATATTTTAAACGAGCGTTCTGTCGAATTGAATGATTCATTGCCAATCGTGTGGTTCTGGGCTTTCGGATCAGAGATAGCAGGAACATGGGGATTCGAGTGACACAAGAATTGGATACTTTTCGATTTGTATTGTAGATTACGTCGATGTGGAACGTCGAACGTCGTGCTTCGCCGTACCTGATTCCGTCCTTCTACTAATCAAATCTCCATTTTGCTGATTTCTTAGACACTCAGAAGGACTTATGCTATGCTCAGTATCGCGATGGACTCTGTACGTCCCCGTCGTCCACTCCTGTTTCGCGATCCACATGTTGCTGCTGTTCGGTTGTGCTTGGAGAGCCAATGGGCTGGGGTACGCCCTGTCGTGCCTGTCCCATGCCGAATACTCCGGAATTCGAACGTTTATGTCCTCATGGCGCTGGAATGACACACAGCGGAGATGATATTAAGTGTGATACGAATTTACCAAATTTCAATGAATCACATGTGGAATCCAAGAGCTCACTCTAGATTTCTTAATAGACTATTGTTATGAAAAACACATTCAGGAATTTGCTGGTTGTGTGACTTGCATTGCGTTAATGCGTGGTATTTCTTCAAAAGTTCTCGGTTTTAAAATCCGAGGAGTTTTGTATCAAGCATTTTCGCACAAACGAAAAATATTCGCTAAATTCTCGCTGTTACGATTTGGGGAATCGGACTTGGTTTTTTTGAAACGCTTGGGGAACAATCAATTTTTTGGCAGCAACGGACCTTGCTGTTTTCTATCCTATCATTAATCATAACCCACCCGTTTTTATGGAGATTCCCTACGCGGATATTGTAATCCCCAACCAGGTTAATACCATATGAAATTAGCCTTATGTTGAAAATACCCAAGCGGACGAGTTAAGAAAAAGTGAAACTAAGCATGGCTGAAAGCCGCCAAAGATCTCAGACAAATCGCTGAAGCTTCCACTTCGGTTTCTCCGTTTCGATCGAAATCAAGAAACTTAACGAAACAAGTATTTCTGGTATTCCCAGCATTTCTTCTGTGAGGGAAAAATTCACTTAAGTATAGTAAAAATTTCAAGTACGGAACCAGGCAGGGCCGATGTCCTCAACTGTTTTTGGCATGGCAAGAAGCATTAAATTCTTGGAAACTGTGTATGCAAAGCAGTTGGAATACAGCGGAATACAATAAAATGCAAAATGCAATCGGGTTCGTCATTTTGAGCAAGGATTATTGATCATACATCATACTGTAACGGGATAACAATAAAATGGATGTAGAAGCAAGCTACTGTGACGTGCAAATTCAATAATTTCTTTTCTATTTTCAAGAAGAAAAATAATGTCGGTTCTTTTTTGACAAGCGGTTATGCCATATGAATTGGGCACTTGCCTGTGCCGAATTCAATTTACAAAGGTCTCTTTTGCATTTTACGATTTACACTATTTGACTCGAAAAATCACGAATCGCGCAACGATATTTCCCCGTCTAATGGAATTTGCGTTAGAGGATTAATCAGTTTAGCTTACAAACAACTCAAGCCAAATACTGAACACCAGTAGTGGGCTCTTTGCTATTATTATCCTGTGTTATTTGATTACAATACATTGAATGAACCAATGAGGCGCCTAACTGCAATTACTATTTTGACTCACTAGTGAGTGTGCTCAAAATCCGAATATATGTCTTCATGGAGCATGTTCTAACCTCGTGGGATCTGGATACGTCTGTATTTGTGACAGGGGATATCAAGTTGACGCAACTGGCAAGCAATGTTTGAATATTAAGTAAACCAGTGTGACATTTTTCTAATACTCGAAACTTAGAGAAGTTGTTCGAGAATGAAAACAATTAAATTCATGTTTGCAGTGAGTGTGCCGTCGACAGTTTTGTGTGCGGAGGAGGGCAATGTGTTGATAAACCGGGAACGTTTCAGGTAAAGTTTCCGTTCACAATTAGTTGTGTCTGTTTTATTTATGTTTAGTCAATTCTACAAGAAAGCTATATTGTAGTGCGCTTAGAGATTATTAGTCGTACTCGTAATACCAACGTTCGGAACGGAACTTTCAGGCTTTAATCGTTTTCGGATTGGACTCTTGATAACCAAGGAAATTCATATACAGAGCAGATAGACAAACAGGTTTGCATAAGCCGTTCAGGAAGTAACCATTAAGACTGAAACTGAGGACATATGATGGTCTTGTTTTAATGTGTCTACGATATTTCGTTCGTAGTGCGGATTCTAATGTTCTGGGAGCTTTTTATTGTTGTGGGTTTTCAATACTGTTTCCATTTCCAAATACGATTGTATGCTGATACGGCTTCGCGCTCTGCATCGCTTGTGGCGTTGAATCTTGGGGTTGGGTGTTGGGTGTTGCATTTGCAGCAGCTGCTGCTGTGTTTGCGTTACGGGTGATTGTCCTTTCGAACAAATTAATTGTAATCTGACAATCCGCAAATTACAAGTTGATAGCTCGTTACGTTCTCTAGTCGAACAATTTGCCCACTCCAATTTGTTCGAAGTCACACAGACAGTAACTCCCAATTGCAGAGGCATCTAAATCCAACAGAAGACCAGAAATGGAACAAGATTTGAATAATTAAAATCTTTTTTCAGTGCATCTGTCCAACTGGAACGAAATATGATGAAAGAACACAAGGCTGCCAGGATGTAAACGTAAGGTCAGATCTTATCGTATTTTACCAACTAGCATGGGTCATAATTTCAAAGTTTTCAAGATAGGAATGTGAGGAGTCAACCGATTCGTGTACAAACGGAGAGTGTTTGAATTTCTTTGGCGGTTTTGAGTGCAAATGCCGGACGGGATATGTGCTGGATAGCAGCGGCCGAGTTTGCATAGGTATTACAAGGAGATGACCAAGCTGGTATCTTTGATATTAAGCTGGAATGAGATGAGATGAGATTAACTCAATCTTGATTTGATTAATCAAGACAGCCGTAAGGGATTTTGCTGGACGAAAGCTGTTGCAGGGAAATGTGAAGGCAACTTGAAGCAATTGATGTTACGGAGCGAGTGCTGCTGCTCAAGTTCCATTGGAGCAGCATGGGGAAGTCCTTGTGAGCCTTGTGACTCCAGATTATGCGGGGAATGTCCATCCGGGTTTGCTAATGTATTCTATCCAGATCTGTTGTACGTATGCATTCCATGTTTCATGTCCTGCTGGTCTTGTGACACATTTTTTTTAACCTAGCTAAACGGGAAAGGGTGCGTCGACATAAACGAGGTATAAATTATGTTTAGAAAAAACATGACTCAGAGAATCATATTTCTTAAATGTGTCATTAAAATTCTATTGGGATAAACAACAGTGTGGTCTGCACCCTGGAATCTGTCAAGGCGGAGGAACTTGTATTAATTCAGATGGAGCTTTTTCCTGTGTGTGAGTGTTTTGCGATGTATCCGATGATTCTGTCCGCTTCCACCTTGGATTTAATGATTCCTTATTAGACCTGGCCTCCTAGGCTGAGGGCTTATGCGATTGCCCTTTCTTTCTGTCTGTTGTCTGTCTGTCCGTCCGTCTGTTACTAATTTTCTCGGAAGCAGGCGCACGAGTTTATGTAAAGTGGTATCAACGGAAGCTTAATTTATTTGCTTAGAAGCAGAGCTTATAACCGTATATAGTAGGAAAAAACCGTGCCAACTTTTGAAAAGTGTGCCTCGCAGAAGCGTCAGAAGAAGTTTCAGAAATTTAAAACCAGTTT
>JAQFYU010003390.1:0-10116 GCA_034694905.1 Ceratophysella granulata | reverse complement strand
AACCAACATGTCAAAACCACAAGTCCCTATCTCTGCTTCAATTCAATTGTACTCTAAACCAAATCCGAATTCATTATGTCAAACTAATTCCAAAGTGAAAGTATCATTATCACTAGTCAAACTTTCCCCATATGGAATGGAATCTGTACAATACTGAATTGCAACCTGGCTCCCCTGCCTGTGTCCTGTCACCCGACCCACGAGTGACTGACTGATCTTGAAATTCTACGAGCGAGCACCCAGAGAGTAAACACAACACAAGGTTGGGGTCGCTGTGCGGTCGGGCAGTAGGGCATCGGCCAAAGATTCATACACAATGCAAGTTGTGCAAGTGCAATGTAGGTCTAGCTGGATGAAAGTGTCATACGATGATTGCATTGGAAGTGAGGCATTTTCAAGGATCCCCTGGAATGATAGAGGTGCAACTAGGCTTCTATAAAAACATATCCGCCTAACATAAGGAAGCACCTACCGTGTGTGTGTGAAGCCAGGCACGGGTGCCTACTTTAGTTGGGCTTCTCAGTCCAAGGTGTATCTTATGGACCCATTTGGTCCCCGAAATACAGTTTTTGGAGTTGATGTGTCTGGTACTGCTGGTTCCATGTGAAGATGGAAAAGGGCTTATTTTTTCCTTCCCTCTTCGCTGTTGGCTTCCCTTTATTTTTGAGTTTGGGCTGGCTCTTCTTCTTCTGTTCGTAGGCACTGTGTATAATTTTGGGTTCTGGGAAGAAGGAGAAGGAGGCAGTTTTGTACAAGTTCCCAACTTGGTCCAAACCACCACCACCGATCCACCACTCCACAAAGGGTCACCAACTGAGTCCGTGTAGCACCAGCAAAGCTCCCAGTCAAAAAAAGAGAAGGCGAGCGAGCCCCGAACCAACTCCCTGAAATCTCTCCCTGCAGAAAGTAGGAACTGAACAGAACTAAAGGTCTAACGGCCTAGGCTTCGCCTCTACCCCTCACACTACACACGCTACTTTCCTACATGTTCAGTGTTCAACATGCACACCCAAATCCATAATGCCCTTTTCTACCCAACCTCCCAACTCCCACAACCCCCCAGCTCCATATCCTCTCGTCCCCCAATGACGCAGTTAGCGATCGACTAGTAGCGTACGAAACCAAAACGTGGGACGATCAGTAATGTTCACAGTCAAAACTCAAATGCTTGAATCATGATCATGGCTGGGACTGGATCATGACTATCATGACATTAATAATTTATTATCAGAATTTTAAATTATCAGCGTCATACCAGCGTCAGTGCGGGCTGCTGAATAAAATACTTCCTATGGATGCCCCGATGACGAAACGTGAATACCTCATCTCATGACGTTCTAGAAACGTGAAATATTGATTATCAAGCTCTTTCAAAATGTATTTGTGGTTGCCAATTTTTACGGTTTTTCCTTTTAAGATTGTTCTAACGTCTTCAAATGTAAACGTAATTCAGGTATGCTGAAATTGAAAGCATATTGAATAAGGCTGTAGAGCATGTAACATTTTTAAGTACTGTGTATCATTTAATAAAATATTTGAGCAGAAAAGTTTAGAAAGAATTTCCATATTGGCTTTAATATATAAGAAGGTTACTTCATGTGCCTGCAATACAAATCTTAATCAATTGGGGGTTTCAAATACTTTGATTATATAATCGGCGTCCGTTTTTAAACCAAAATAAAAATTCGATTAAAAGCGCGAGTATTTGAGTGCTCAATTTAATAAGCTGATTATATTGATAACTTTTGTTGCAATTCAAAACAATTGCAATTGTTCAATTAACTGCACGCATATTTGTTGATTACCCTATAAAATTTGATAAATGGAAATATGAACAACTAAAGGAACTATTTCTGATTTGATGGGCCTCCTATTTCGTCTTTGTGTTCATTGACAAGAATAGCGACCTTTACCCTTCGAGTCTGAGGACTCTTTGGCATGCTGGCACTTACCTTAACCACGCTATACTGGTGAGTGTAGTTGTGTACCTTCCCTAACACCTATTCCAGTATGAACTTGAGGTTCAGCAGGTCAAAGATTGCAGCTGCAGTTAGTCCGTGTGTCAAATGATATGATGACCGCGCGATGAGAGATTTGAGTTGTGTTGTTGGTGGAGCAAAACCAAACTCAACTCAAAAATAATCGGATTATTTTGAAAAAAGCCAGTCTTGGGTGGCTTATTTATTTCTGGCTTACAATCCGGATTTTAAGCTTTGCGCATGCGCAGAAGAAAGTGATTATAAGCCAAATTAGAAAGAAACCAGATTCCGATTATAATCAGACTATTTGAAACTCCCTAATAACAAATTTACGGAGAACAGAGTGAAAATTATCAGCAAAGTATGATCTCAGGCCTGCTGCTATCATGAATATTTATTTTTTGATACATATTGTTCCTTTTTTTAGATAATTTTTGGCTATTGGGATTGTAAATGAGTGAAAATCAATATAAAAGTAGGATCTGGGTCTTGTGATAACTGTATATCAGCATGGGATAAAGTCGAGTTGAACGATAGTAGTTACCCGTTTGAGCATAAAATCTTTCTATTCACTGAATCTTCTGTATTAGACTATTTCGAATCTCACATTCAGTTCCTAGTACTTAGTAGTAGCTACTAAACTGACATTATTTTAAAGTATTGACCGCTCTTTGCATTTTAAATATTTACATGATCTTCTCCTTATTTCTTCCCACACTTTAGCCGAAAATTCGGTATCCGACATTATGAGTCGCCCCTCAAACCTCCTCCTTGACAACGTGTTGCTATATCCTCGTCCCCTGTGCTTTGAAGCCTGAATCCGAAACTACTCAAAACCTTTCTATTCTGTTGGCTCTTCTGAGTGAAGAATTTGTACAAGCTAAAAGCTATGTAAAAGGAATGCAGTGCTAAAAGCCTAGTCAGCACCAGCAGCACCAGCAGAAGCGCAATATCAACTTATCATCATCGTGCAGTCCATGTTGCCATAATGCTGATACATGTTGCATGACGTAGAAGTAGAACTCGTCTCCACTCCACCCACCTTTCCCTTGTTGACACGTTTTCCTCTTGAATGAAGATACGGAGCAGCTGCTTTTGAGTTTCCTATTGTTTCTACAAATTTAAATTATGATTATGGCTTTGCCATTTTGTTGTATGAATGAGCAGCAAACAGAAGAATTTCATTTGTGGATTTGAATGAAAATTTACTGAATTTACAGTCAAGCCGAACTTCCATAGGATTAAATTTTGATGACTTGGTATATTCATAATTTTTACGTTTCGATTCGACATAAGGTTCATTTTTGATTCATCGGAGTTGCCCGATCAAAGCCAATCATGTATCACGTATCGAGCTGTAAGCTCGGATTTAGGATCGATATGCAAACACGAATAATGGCAACACCGTGAACCAACCACCATAGCCAAAGAGTCCCTCCAATTCTAACTTTTATACAATTTTTTATGTGGCACACGAAATGCTCGAGGAAATCTCTGGGAATAAATAGTTACGTTGTTTTATTTTTGCCCAACACACCAGCAGCGTAGAATCTGACATGTTGATCCGATCTATTTTTTTACGTCAATTCATGCAAGAAGATTAGTAGAAAAAAATTCATAGGACAAGAACAGTAGGTATCTCGATCTCTGTCAGCTAAAATCTAAAGGCTAAAAGTTAAATTCGGATTTAACATCGGAATCGGACAACCTTGTGTAACATGAAATTCATTAATTTTTCAATCTGATGAACCCGCATTGGCGTCATCTGATACTCCAATTACTGAGAAGGAAAACTGTTTAGCGTCAAGTTTCACGTGGCTAGCATAGACGTCTAACGTGACACGTGACGCACGAATATGGTCAATTGTTTCAGCAAATTGCTGTATCTAATGTCACGCCACGTGACACTAGCCTTTGTACAAAGAATTAAGTACTGAGTTTACATTACGAAGTAGTATTTTTCAAAGAACTTTATTCAAATGAATGGAGATTTCATAAAAAGAATATACAGCTTTGAAACTACTTTCACCACGTAATTAATTACAAATGCAGTAAACTGTGAGGCTCAAGCATACTCAATTATTCCATAAGCATAGAAATGTTGACAAAGCTAAGTTTAACGTCTACCACAGTATCAAATCTTAAACATACCTACGTTGTTCGTGAGAAATATATGAATAAAAGGAAAATTAATTTGTCAAACGTTGAACTAAGAATATTATATCCTTGGATTGGGAGCTAAGAATACTTAAAATATATTCTTACAACTTAGAAGACCATACATTACTTTAATTCCAAACTGCCATTGACAAAAGGATGGCATATGTTAATTTTATAGGGTTTCAATGATTAGATTTGTTGTTACTGGACAAGTATAGAATTTAACTACTTCGTATTTTATAGTACCTACCTAAATATCATTTTATGGTAGTTTCGTTTCGAAGTGTAGGCTAAGTAAGTAGTATGCACGTACACAATAGGAGGCATTCGACCGCCTCCTTCCTTTTCTTAAGTTTTCAGTCAATTATTCCAAGCTACAAAGAACAGGGTCACTTTCAATTTTGACCTTACACGAAAATATTTACTATAGCGAAACTAAGTGTGTTAACACCAAACTATATATATGAATTTACAATGCTAGAAATCATCTCTCGATTCCAAAACTCAATTTCGCACAATAAAATAATATTTCCTTTTCTAGTGTTGACTATAGCAAGTAACTACCAAGGAACCCTGCTTGCAGCTAACTACATTAGGTACATTTCAATTAATTAAGTATTCCCTGATTTCATTCTGTTACAAAAGTCGAATACTCGAATCAAATCCAAGTTCGCATTTTTAGGCATCGAAGATCCCATAATTCAGATTAGGTGTACACAAGAATATACATTGTTGAACACACCTTACTACTCATAAATCTAACCATTCAAAGTGCGCTTCGAAGTGCATAACTACGTTTAACTAAAATCAAGTTAACTAGGATAACACTGAGTAGCTTTTCCTTACAAAGCATGTCTGTACGGATCTCGACCAACATTTATCTCAGTGTATTAATATGCTAATAATTAACCTTTAATTACAAAATATGTCTACCGGGAACTGGATGCAGAGTCTTAAATCTTGAATGCAATTCTTTTGTTGTTGATTCAAATGCTTGATTCTAAGCTCCTCCGCCACCTCCGTTTTTCAAAGACAGAGCATTACGATCCGTCGTCAGCATACTTTCCAATTCATCATCCAAGAAAGCTCCATTGTTTCCTGTGGACTCCTCAAAGAAATGAGAATCATCTTCTGCCAACTCGAAGAGACACGGATTGTAGGATACCATTTCGGATCCAGATCCATTCAGCTCATTTCCTACACAAGATTCAAGTTTTTAAAATAAAATTAGAAATCTGAGATAATGAATAGATAATGGAAGCCTTTATACATAATAATGTTCATCATACCTTGAAGATTCCCTTCACCTTCTGGCATCTCATTGTTTTCGTTCACGATTCCGAAGAGATGATTATGAGAATCAGGTCCAAAGAGCTAAAAAAAACATTCATGTTTAGTTTCGCTGTTTGAAATAACATCCGAAATATCCAAAGCAAAGTACAACATTCAAAGTGCATTTTTATTGAATTTATTGGTTATTAAAATACTAAATTACACGCATATTGCATGCATTCAAGCATCGGATGGAACATCACATTGAAAATTATTTTGTTGAGACACAACATCAAATGAATTTACATTTACAAGTGGGAACACTTAGTAACTCTCACCTCATTCACTCAAATGTATCTTTGATATTCTGATACTTTGATTTTGATAGATTAGATTAGAGACTAACCTAATATTTTTTTATTTTATGGAAGAGCCAAGTTGAACACTGTGTTCAACGTGAAGTTTTACAGCTCTTCCCCCGAACAAAATAGAATTTCTACCTTTGCAACAGCATGAGAGTCAAGGTTGTTGAAGTTGAAAGGGCTACCTACCCCGGACAATGTATTTGAATCGAGGTTGTACTGAGTTCCCTGCAACAAATCCTTCAAGCTGTCAAGTCCAAACTGAACGTCATCCAGATGAAAATCCAAATCATCTCTGAAAAACACAAAATAGAATTAGTAAATGTTTGAACTCATTCCGTAACCATAAATATTCGTAGAGAATTTGAAAATATTCCAGAACCAGAAAGTCATCGAAGTATATCTAAGAGCACATGTAAGCAACATGTAGCAACACCGAAGTTCCATTTTCACTGAAACGAAACCCGGTTCACGGAAGAAAGTCACCAGGAAATAAGGCTTTACATGCGACTCTGCAAGTCCCAACACCAAACACCGAACTCTAATCACCCTAAACCGGATAAGCAACCAAACTATATTACAATTTTAGACAATTTGGATTCTCTAATGCCCTATATCTTTCGTTAATTCCTAGCACTTAATGTTTCAATGAGATATTTTCATTTCCCATGTACTTTGCTAGGAGGAGAGTTGTTAAAACTTACCGTCCCGTCGTGGGCTCTGTTTTGACAACTGACTTGGTGGCAACCTGCCGCCTATTTGAAAATAGTATTTGTTTGAATTTACCTGAATTTATTTCAATGTTATTCCATAAACAGAACTAAGCAAAACGGTAACGGGACCTTCGTTCTTACTATAGATTATGAAAACTCAGCCAAAGCACAGATAAGGGCAAAGGGGCAAGAACAGAATCTCAAGATTGAGCTGCAATTCTTTCACCTAATTTTATGCTGAAATGCCGTCATTAATTATGCAACGCAAATTGCAGCAACTAACTCCTAGTTACATAGAAACAGAAATACAAGACTATAATTACGATAGAGGCATGCAATAGACACAATATGAAGGGTGACATAATGTAGTATTGCAGAAAGTCTGTAAAGTAAACCCAGATCTCAAGCAGAAATTAGACATTTTAAATATGCACAAAATAGTATTGACCAACCTGCTCAGCGGTACATCATCAACCATAGGAATCATGTCGGTGGAAATAACAGGATCTCTGCTATGGTCAATACTGGATCCTGCAGGAGACGGTTGAGGCGAAACAACTGATTCAGTTGAATTAATGCTTGGAAGGTCAGTAACGTAAGGAGACCCAGCTGATTCAACCGTGAACGGAGATTCCATGGTTTGAAAAAGTTCCAAAGTTCCAGAGTTCTCGGTCAATTGATCCAGAGGAGCTGAATTGTTGCTCTGCTGATTGACAGCTGTGGAATTGCTGACAAACTCATTGCTAGCAGCTGAACTTGTAGTGCCTTTTTTGGGAGTCATCTTCACTCCGGCATTTTGAGCCTTGGCCACAAGTTTTCTCTGTGCTTCCTTAGTAATGCTGGCCCGAGAAGCTTGTTGGGGTTGCTGTTCGTTCCTAGCGTCATCTTGAAGGCTCAAAATGAGCAGAGGCTCCTCACCTTCAAATACTTCATGAATGACGGGTCCGTTGCTGGATTCGTCCTACATCCAGAATTGGCCGGTTTGAAGTTCAACGATCATTTGCACAATCAAAAGATCCCATTTTGAAGTATCAACTTACGGTGTTCGCAACATTGCTTGGTCGGCTTAGTTTTGCAGGCTTCTCGTCTCCATCTATATCGCTCAACATGAGCGGCATTCTCCGTTTGAAACTAAGCCGATGAGCTTGTGTGGACATCATACTGACGAGGAACTGAAGAAGCTGTTGCAATTCAATACTATTTAGTTTGTAAACTTGGGCAAAGTTAATTTGAATTCAAAACCACGTTTGTATTTACCTTGCTAACAATTTGTTGCTGTTTAGCATGTTTGGCCCGAAGTGTGGTCAGCTCTCTCCAAAGAAGTTCGTTCTCACGTTTAATATGCTCTAATTTACCGTCCATGGATTCCTGCTTTCCTTTAATTTGTCTCACATCGATTAAGATCTGTGAATTACAAAATTTGCATTAGTCAGAACGCGAATAAGTAGAAGGCTGAGCTTAAAATACGAAGAAATTGGTTATACTCGATCATAAGGATACCCTACATTGCTCATATTTTCTGGGCCTCGTTTTATTTCTTCTGATTTCGATGCAGGGATCTGAAATTCAAGTAGAACAAGAATGAATGAAGTGAAACAAATCAAGAGGCTGCAAATGACAGTGTACAGTTGCATTAAGTAGTAAGTACCTTGCGTTTGATCATATCCAAAGACCCTTCATTTCCTTGAAGAAAGTGTGGGTGAGCAAACTCCATTTCATCTTTTTCAACCCGAAGACCACCTTGTTCCACAGAGACGACTTTATGGAATCCATCTGTGCAAATAAATTGATCCATTTTAGAACTCATTCATATATTCGACGAAAAAAATCGGTTGATTGTACACTTACACATATTCAATTGACGAACGAAACTGGCCATATTGTTGTGTTTGTAGTAGAGTGGAAGGAGGTCCTGAGCAAATCTTGCCTGATGATGAATAATGAAGCTATTGCCACCCTGAATTAAAAACAAACGATGGAATCATTAATTAGCTCAACGGATATTCAATTTCATTGCCTTCAAATGAAAAGGCCATGCTGCGACAACATTCATCCCATTTCTATGTCGTAAGTATACAAACACATGTGCGTAAGTTGACAACTCCCAGCCAAACACGGAAGTACTACAACCCATCGAGGATCAAGACAAGGTATTTGGAATGGAAACCGAATTCAACTCATGCTTTTGCCATCGAATTTTAGTCCTCGGATCGGGGATAGATGTGCCCTACAAACCTACATGCTCTGAATCTGACTGAACTCATGGCTAAATATAACTACTTTATAACTTAAAACTGTGCGGAAGCTCCTGGCATCTTTGAAACATGGAACAGTCAGCTATAAATTACTATGTATATGTTCTAGGCAAAGGTTTGTCGTTGACAGTTTTACAAATCCTGTTCTATGAGATGAGAATAAGGAATATAGTCGAACTATAATCACGGAAAATCACAGAAAATATTACGCAACTTTACAGGTGAAACTGAAATACAAGGTTAGCAAAGTGTAAACACATCAACCGAGGCACATTATCTTTGCACCTCTCATTAGGAACTGAAATACGAGTTCAATGCTTCTATGTAGCAACTTGAAGTTGAAGTCGACCGATATCGTGTCGTGTATCCAAAGGAAATTGTGTATCGGTGGTTCTTATTTCATAATAAAGCCAAAGCCACTGAGTATCAGAAATCCCTTGTTTTTCTAAATATTCGGTTACAAAAACAAGTAGACTCGTAGACAAAGAACTATCCACTATACTATCCAACCTAAATTCGAGAAATCAACCTTCAAACAGTTCAAGGGCAAGGAACCCCATTGCGTAAACAGAAAATAGAGAAGTGGGCACAACCACTGACCGCGGTAGTATTTCAAGTTCTTCAACTCTTCATCAATGAATAAATACAATTTGCAAAATACCAGTTAATTCAAAACCACACACGAATATTCCTTCGAAACGGTTTAAAAGGGTAACAGCAAATTACAAAAGCTTTGAAAGAGCTTTTGTTCTAACTCCCAAACCTTGAGCACTTGAACAATTAATTAAGAACTGAGTTCATTTCACCATTGACGATAGTTCTAAGCTAAGAACTAAGAATTCATAAGCTCAAAGCCCTGAAACACCTCCAAGTTAAGTTTAAGTTAAGTGTAAGTACACATTTTCAAACCTGTAGTTTCAATTAAATTAATATTATGTATTAGGAAGCATGGATGGACTTCTGCTACTGCTAGATTTCATATTTCTAAGCATCCGGTGCCCTCTGCATCTGCATAAGCAGCAGGAAAAGCTGAAGTGCTCATTTCATTAGTCATTGTAATTCGAACCAGGGAAAGCACTTGAAACTATTACCTGTCCAATTAGCGAAGATAAAACAAAATCTCGGATACTTGGATTCCTGCCTTTGTACTTAGTTTACCATGTCAGATACCAGCAGCCGACAGAACTGAATTTACCTGCAGCATAGAGCCGAGTATTACCTATTTTGCAGAGGCAAGCACGGGCAAAGGGCAAACTACTACAGTACAACTTTCGGATGTTCGAGTCAGAGTTTATGACAGAGGTTTAGAATTACATGGCTTCCTTTTCTACATGTTAATTTGTTGCTCGTAATAATGATCCAGCCCTAATTCTGT